>VWYK01080370.1:31668-87325 GCA_013399775.1 Semnornis frantzii | reverse complement strand
CATGTTGTGCTTTTCATCAATCCAAGCCCAAATGAAATCCCTTCTCTTCAATGTACAGAAGTAGAAAACGTTTGCGTAAAGAAAACTGTAACTGCCTGCCTGTCTTCAGCAGACATCACTTTCAGCAGATATTTTTCACTCTTAAAGCAACCCTTAATTAGTGGAATTTAATCTGAAACACCATTGAAACACTTCCTTGCTAATTGCAGGACTTCAAACCCCTACCTTGTTCTGTGGAGATGAACTAACTGCAGGATTACCTACCCTGATAACATACCAGCCAGCTCAGGGTGCCTGCTTGCCAGGAGCAGGGCTGTGAGGACAACAGATGACTCCATGAGGAGCTCCCGGAGCACTGGACACATAGGGAGTGCCCAGCACCCTCGGGAATTTAGGCCTCTCAGGAAGGGACTGCTAGTAGAGGCCTGGCTGCTAGTGATGATACTCAGTGTGGGGCAGCAGGGGCAGCCCAAGCTGCTTTGCCTCTGGCTAAAAGAACAGGTTGAGAGATCTTCTTCACTAGAGATGACCCAGTGAGATGTGCATGTGCGTGATGAGGAGCCATTGCTCAAAGGGAGGAAAATGCAAACAGGAGGATGATGAAACTGCTCATTAAATTTAATAGTTGTGCTATTTATACTGGAGTTGGCTTTGCAGCAGTGGGGAGGAATGCAAAAGGAAAATCTAAATGTGACCTAACAAAGCTCAGAGGGAGCTGAGAACTTGGGCAGCTTAGGCTCTGGAGCTTTATAAGAAACTACTCCCCGTTTTAGGAACGTCTCTCCAGCCTGGGAGCTGAAAGGAGCAGCTTCATTAGTTTTGCCATGAGAAAGGCATATCCTGCTTAAAGGAAGCTTTGTTGCTCAGGAGGGCTCCTTGCTGCACACAGAGAGGCTGCTCCTCTACTGCCAGGCAAGATCAGGCTGGGAAAATTGTTGCTCACTTCATCAGGAAGATCAGTGTGGTCATTTGAGTTAGATTCCTACCTCAGACATAAAAAAAAAATTCAAAACAGAGAAACTTAGAAGTGGAAGCTCTGAGGCAAACATTCTAGGGCTAGGCTATATAATGGCAACAATGGATAAGTTAATATAATTTCATCGGAACATCAAGAGCTTTATGTCTGGAAGCACAGTTTGGACCTTCCCCTTGCTGCTTCCACTGCTTCGCCTGCACCTGCTGCTACCTTCCCCTGCCACTGTTTTGGCTGCTGCTGCTTTTGCTGCTTCGCTGCCGCTTCACCCCTTCCCCATCTTCCCTCAGGTTATTATATTCTTGTAGTAGTTGTGATTTTTCCCTATACTGTTATATTTAAACTATAAGTAATATATGGGTTTTTTCCTTGACTTCAGAAAAAAAATTACGTGTTGTGGTGAGTTTATTCTACCAGGGGAGGGAACCACCCTAACCTGGTACAACCAGTTTTACAGCAGGAGCCAGGAAGCTGGAAACCATCATCACTAGCTAAAGGCCAAACCCAAAATTCAGAAGGCCAAAACTTAAAATTCAGGGGCCGCATTCCTGTCCTGCATGTCTTAGCTCCTGTTGTGGTGTCTAAATATTGACCTTCTGATCAAAGGGAAGGAATTCAGTCCTGTTTGTAAACAAAGGCTGCCACTGACCTGAGCTGGTCCTTGGCGGATGTGCAGCCGTTCGTGGCTGTGAAAGAACTGGAGTTCACAGAAAAAAGTAGCAAAAGTTATACACAAGGTTTTTATTACATGGGTAATTTGACATACTCCACGGCAGTCAGGTACAAGTGCATTTAATTAATGCTTTGTGGACATTGTAACAGTCGGAATATTTCAGCTCAACAGTCAGTATGTGGCTGAATTCAAGCCAGTGCAATTCAGGACATAACCATAAACAGGAAGTTACAGGTCTACAATGAGGTTAGACTAGATAGCAACAGCATATTTATTGTCACATCAAAGCATTACCAAGTATGAAAGCCCAATATTGCAACTACCTCTAAAACGGTATTTGTACAAACCTGTTGCAGATACTTAAACTCGTGGCATCAATAACAGATCATGACTTTAATTTGGGGAGTTCTTTCAAGAGTCAAAAATATTTGGGGCAACAAGAAGAAATGTAAACATCTGATAGTCCTTTGAAAGTCCCTTCTGAGAAAATACACTGTGTGCCAGAGGGAAAGTGCATTCTAACTGGTGTGTCTGCTATGGCCAGTGTGACTCAGATTCACATAGCACCCGGTATTGATCTGTTTCTGCAGTAAAAAGTTAGAAAATCTTTGTATTAACTCAGAAAAGAGAAAACAAAGTCAAAAGTTTTCTTCTTCTTTCCTTAGAGGAACAACAATTAAGTTAACATCCACCCCCACTCAATATTTAAACCATTACCTCTTATGTACAAAGGAACCAACAGCCAGCAGAGCGCATAGCCAGTGAACAGTCCTGGTTCTTTCTCTCCAGGTCCATCTACCTGAATATAGGAGTTTATTTACAGCTGGGCAGGGACCCACAGAAGTGATAATCAGAATNAGATATATAGAGATATAGATAGATCTTAAAAGCATTCGGAATTCCCATTAGTGCCAGAGTTGGAAGCTCTTTCTCATTTTAAAAAGTTGGTAGCTGCTAACTGCTGAAGACCTGCCCTCGAGCACTGTTTGCAAGTCACAGGGCTCTGCGGATCATGTTGTAGGGGCCCTGGGTAAGGACTGTGTTTTCCTGATGAGCAGCATACAAAAAGTACTGCTTTTTATTAAAAGGGCAGCAGTTAAAAAAGAACAACCCCAAAGCCCTCTGAAATAGTGGAAATATTCGTTATGCAAATGGACAACTAGCATGGACAGGGAGGTCACTAAACAGGAAAACATTGCTTCCACACTGATTCTTGCAGAGAATAGAAACCTAAAGGCCTTAGTCCCTCAAATACACATGCACGCTGCAAAAATACTTCTCAGTTAAACATCACCTTGCTGAGTGCACATCTCTGAAGACTGCAGCCCTCATACTGCTGCCATATATTGACTAGAAACAAACTCTGTCTTGGTGGTTGAGTCCAGGCATCCTTTAAAGGATATTTTTAACACTTCTAATTTTTTTTTTTCCTTTCTGTAAGGTAAACTGTGAGAAACACTCTTTACCCTCTGACCAGGCTGGGCCGATGTCTACTACAGCAACAACCCCACAGTTGTGTGTGTTGCATGCAGAACCTTCTTCCTTCGTTTTGTTAGACCAACAACAAGAGCAAGACATCCATTTTCACCTTCCCCATTCCCTGCCAACAGACAGTACACCAAAACCAGGGTCTGATGCTTTGTCTCTCCCACAGCCCAGTGCTGAAATCCAGCCAAGACCGAAGATGAAGGATAGTTGCGAGCAATGTTATCATCTAGGGTAGCAGGTCTCAGCCATGAGGCTACAACCCCTAAGGAGCTGTGCTGCAGAACATGATGGTGGCAAGAAAAGTGGGCTGGCAGGGTAGCTGAAAAGGTTCTTCAGAGAGGGAGGCTACGAGACGTCTGCAGTGGTCTCTTCCTTGGGATAGATTATTCTAACGTGGCTGCAAACTCCTATGTAAGAGAGCAGCTGCTAGCCCTGCTCTGCTGCCAGTGTGCAGTGTGCAGACATGCCAGAGGTGCCAGGGCCAGAGCAGTAGCAACTGTGGCTGGGCAAGCACTGGTACCATGTCCCTCTGCTTGGCCACCTGAGGCCTGGGAGTCCAAACTGGTCTCCCAGAGCATGTCAGGTCTGCCTTGGACGCAGCCCCGCAGCTACTCTGCTCCTGGGGCCCTGTAGTTCCATCCTCCTCCAACCTGCTTCTTAGGTTTTTGGAGAGCAGAAACAAGACAGGAGACGAACATCTGTTAAAGAAGATGGGAAGCTCCTGAAGTTTGGGATGATGGCTAACCTGGGGGAAAAGGCTGAAGTGATTCAAGACACAGTATGCAGCTGTTTGAAAATGCATAGTTTGTAGGCATACATTCATCTGCAGAGATCAAAGGCAGGTTCTTTGCTATATGGTTTAATCACCACCTGCTTTCAACAAAGACATGACCCACCAAAGCTACAGGAGACAAGCACACAGCTTGGGAGGCAGTGGTAGCTGAACAACACTTCCCAAACAAAGAATTAGCTTCTTTTTCTTTGTGGAGATAATACTAAGGAGCTGTTATTTTGAAGACTTGGTTGTTTCTTTTGCTTTTTTCTCCCCTGTAATAATGTCTAATAGATTTGGGAGATTTAAACAGATTCCAGTTCAACCAATCTGAGTATTGGCATGTCCTGTCTTGAGGTTCATTAACAAATGTAAGCCCTATGAGACAAATAAGCAAACCCCCAGAAGTCTGTTTTTGACTGTGCTAGAGTAATAACACATGGCTCTTCTACACTGCTGAGGGTCTAGTGCAGCAGTGAGGAGTGCTCTTTGCTTTCTTGGCAATCACTGAGCTAGTACTTAGAAACTTCTAGGAGCTTGCTCACTTCTGCTTTTACTCCAGTGAACACTTTGGAACCTAGCTGCTTCCCATGAGGAATGTCTATGTCTGTTGTCCTGAGCATCCCTGAAGGTAACATGCCAGGTAGGATGGGCTTAAAGATAGTAAGAGACCCCGGGTTTAAATGATCTATTTTCTTGTTTGTGCTTTTTCTGAAGAAAAATTGCTTTCTCACTTGTGATACTGAACCACAATGGTTTGCTACTAAGTGTAACTTCAACATCTATCACTACTTTCTACTAATCAAGGTGATGAGGCAACTGGCACATGTTGCCCAGAGCAGTTGTGGAGGCTCCAAGCTTGGAAGTGTTAGAAGCTAGGTTGGATGGGGCCTTGAGCAACCTGATCTAGTAGCAGGTGTCCCTGCTCCACAGCAGGGAGGTTGGAACTAGATGATCTTTCAGGTGCCTTCCAACCCAAATCATTCCATGGTTCTATCTTCTATAAATATTTAATTCAGCAATGAACTGACTTGCTGATAACCCTTCTGTTTCTTCAAGTTCTTTATTTTTACACAGGAAAAAAAGTGGTTAATGCATTGATTAGGTGACTGAGACTCTTCCCTGCAATTTTTATTTAATCATACCTACGAAAATTGCATCAAGGCATTCTTGAAGCTAGAAAAAAACAGAAGAAAACAAAACAGATAATCAGGATTCACATGGAGGAGAGTAAATATATCAAAGTGTATTTTGCAATTTAAGTGAAGAAACACTGCCTGTAGCTAGTGACCTGGGCATGCACTGGGAAAGGAAAAAACAGTGAAGATTTTTTTTCCATACAAACAATGACTATAGGAAGTGTCAGATGATGGAATTTGCTTATTCTAAACCCTAGTGAATAATTTGTTTCTATTCATTACCTGACTTGAATAACTTGGTTTTGAATTACTCAGCCCAAAGCTGTTATAGTGCATTAAGAGAACTTGGGAGCAAAGCAGCAAATCAGGCTTTCTTTTAAAGTTCAAGTGCAAGCACATACCTCAGAGTATTCTGACTCAGTTATTTTCACTGACCTTTAGGTCTATCTGTGCAAATGTCTATAAGACATAAAATATTTGAAATGTTTGGAGCATCATGGCCTATGCTGAGGACTCCCTACACAGGCAAAGCCTGCTGGAAGGAAGGGCCCTTGGTTCAGCAGGCAGAACCAACTCGGGTGTAGATAAAAAGATTTTAAAGACTTCAACATTTTATATCCTCTCCCCCCAAACTAAAAGCAAAATCCTTAGAGAAGTACTGGAGCACTAAAACATTTTCAGTGGTGGTAGATGGCTTTTTGATGAGTTATGGCCAAGGTCCTCTGGAGTTATCCGCGTTCTGTTCTCCCCAACTGCCAGCACTGCAGGCAGACAGTTTAACAAAGGTCTGCTCCATGGCACTTTGCCATTCTGTGGGGGTTTTAACTTAAGAAAAAGCATCTTCTAGCAAGAAATGGTTCTATTCCATGGGTAAGTCACTGGCAGTGGAAGTACCTGTCTTGGGGTACCTTCAGATGAGGGTAGGCTCCTCAAGGTAGGGTATGGAGAACAGGTCTTGCAAAGAGCAGCTGAGGGAACTGGAGTTGTTTAGTCTGGAGAAATGGCAGCTGAGGGGAGATCTCCTGCCTCTCTACAACTTCCTGAAAGGGAGTTGGAGCCAAGTGTGTGTTGGTCTCTTATCCCTAGTAGCAAGCAATAGGAGGAGAGGAAATGGCTTCAAATTACACCTGGCAAGGTTTAGATTGGAGAAGAAACTTCTTCACCGAAATGATTCTCACTCACTAGCACAGGCTTCCCAGGGAGGTGGCTGAATCCCCATGCCCGGAGGTGTTTCAGAGGCAGATAAGTGGTGCCGAGAGACACGGCTTGGCACCAGACTCAGCAGAGTTAGAGAGGCTGGACTGGATGACCTTAAAAGTCGTTTCCAACCAAAGGAGTTTCCGTGGCTCCTTCAATGTGCTGTGCTGTGCCATAAGCTGCCCCTAGAGGGCAGAACCCCACCAGACTGCGTAGGAGCTTTCATCTGCACGCACAAATCTCCTTCCAAGCTTTCCCTCCAACACAGGCGAACGTACAGCAAGGGATGTGCAACAGGACTGGCATTTGTGCTGCCTGATGGACCTCTCACTGCTCTTGCTCCTCAACCAAACACAAACTGAGATTTTGAAGCTTGCTTTCCCCGTAGCTGGCGGGGCTGTGCAGCACAAGGTAATGTCAATCTGGGCCTGCTCCTCAGCACAAGTAGCACAGTGCTGATAGTAAGCACAGGGTTTGCATGCCACTGACCCTGAGAGCACACAAGAACTCTAGAGCATGGAGAAATACCCAGATCCTGCACTTTTTGTAGGAAAAAAATGCAGCTTGATTTAAAATGGCAAAGATGATTTATTTGCAGCTTGAGGTGAGTCAGTGCTCATGCTGCTGGAGCAGTGGTTAGTTTTTACTTTTATATATGGCTGTAGGAATGAAGAAGGAGAGTGTCTGAAACTCTCTTAAGAAGAACTGGGGACTCTGGGAGGTAGTGGATAAAGTGCTTTGGCAGAGATTTCACATCGTGGGGTCAAGTGGTTGTGTGGCCTGTGCACAGGTGCTGGGAGAAGACTCACCCTGGCTAGGAAATGGGAGCATCTCTTTATCTCTCTTCTCTTTGCTGCTCTGTGTCTTGTTTTCCAGGCACTGCACCCTTTTCTAGGTGTGATTTGGAATGAAGACTTTGGACAAAGTAAAAGTTAAAAAGGTCTTTATTTTTTTCAGTATACTCCACAAGATCTGAGGGGATTCCATGCTCGGGTAAAGTTGCTCTTTGTCTGAAGCACTGAAACTGGCATCTAAAAACTCTTCATCTAAACTACATGCAGTACGGTTCAACACCAAAGCCTTGAGGGAAGATGAGTGCTTCTTTAGCTTATCTAGGAACAAAGGACCAAGACTGTCTTTAAGATGCTAGCTGCCAAAATTACAGAGGGGATGAAGGCAAGAAAAAGCAAATGGAAATGCCATTATCAAACGAGGTGAGCCTGTAAATAGACAAGAGTTTGGAGAGCTGCTGTTTACAGCAGGAAAACAGACACTCAGTACAGCTTCTGGTGGTGTCTTGTCCCGGCATGAGTTCAGCTCCTCCCAAGACAAGAGGCTTCTCAGACTGCCTGCTGTACAGCACTGCTTATCAGCCTGGTGAAAAACGCATCTCTTTGGTAACTGAACTGATGTAAACTTTTCTGTGAGCTCTTTTCACTTTCATCTGGATTATCAAATAGTTCTACACTTCGTGACACTAGATCAGGCTAATTTTTTTACAGACCCTCATCAATTAAACTCATGCAGCTTTTGCATCTAAGCGAATCCAATGTCTAGACTTTGCCTCCTGCTTATTCATACTCAATTTTAAACCATGATACCTGCTACTGTCCGGAATTTACTAAACAATAAATAATTTCAGAAGCTATAACATTCCTCAAAGTATCATTAAAATTGGCTCTGACCTAATTAGTTCATTTGCTGTATTTTATGGAACTCGCCTTTTTATAAAAATATCATCATTTCATGGCTGATTTCTAGTTAAAACTACATTAAAAGAACCTTCTTTATTTTGTGCATCAAAAAGGCAGGGCCTAGCAAGTGAAAAAATAAAGTGCAAATTAAAGCTCAGTGACTTCTTTACACTGAGTGGAAGAGGATATCGCTCTGGTTCTAAAAATAGCAATTCAGGAAGAAATGGTTTTAAAACAGAACTTATATTTACTTGCTGTTTTCCAGAACAACACTAGATAGGAAACAAAGAACAATCTCTCTGGGCACAGTTTCCTTTTGTCACTGAAGCAAGACAAAAGGATGCATGGATCCTAACCACTGCATCTTTACAAACCTTCCCCTTTTCCTGGCATCCCCATATAGAAACAAGCTGAAAAACTGAGGATCTTTCCTGTTTGCTACTGCATCTGGATAAGAAGCATAACCTGGTTTTCTGTGGCCCAGAGATCACATCTGCTCACTCCTAATTAATCTCAGGCCATGGAAAGTTCCACTGAAACACATCAGACTGGCTCCAGGACACTCCCAGGGCCAAGGGAGAAGCAAAGTCCAGTGAGGTTTCTTTTCCTGTTCTATAACTCTTCCAAAATCTGCTTAGTAAAACCTTGGCACAGGTAAGATGCAGTCTTAAGACTCACTTTAATGTAGAATTATTTCTCTTTTCCCCCCTACAGACTCCATTTCACACCACAATCAGTGGTGTTCAGCAGTGTTCTGGTAGTGCTGGGCAATCATCCCTTGAGCTGTGCAAGTCCAGGCCCTGACTGAGACTCCAGCCAGAACAGGTAGGATAAAGGCAGTACTGTCACAGCTGCCACTTGGAGAGCAGAAGTACAAACCCACTAGCCATGTACTGATCAAGCTTTTAGGCATTTAATGCAGTCCTGCACTTGTAGGAGTGGTTCCAGACAGTGTAACCCAGGATACTTCTCTCCAGACATGTCTCTACCAGGGGATAGGAACAGCTCTTCCAGCAGCAGTACAGTCTGCTGTGGAACTACAGCGTCAGTAGAACTGTGCAGATCTAAATCTAAAATCATCTTGCCCAGAGCCTATGACTAACAAAGACAATAGTGGGCTCCTTGCAAATGCAGGGGTAGCTGCTGCTGTCTTAGAAAAGCCCCTGGAAAGCAGTGGGGCAATGCCTCTTTATTGATCAAAGTCTAGCAGTAAAATGGAAGAGCTGGGAAGAGGCTCCTTTAGCTGGGGAAAGGGAGGGGGTCTGCAACCTTGCATTAGCCTGGTTTTAGGGCTCTTTGCTGGCTTCCACCAAGTCCTGGGAAAAGGACTTAGTTAAGGTTACTCCTAAGGACTTCATTAAGGCTCCATGAAAGCCTAAATGGGACCATGCTCCCATTGAGCTGCAACACGGTTCTGGAAGGAGGGACACCACTACTGATTTCAGCTCTGACAATCCTGTAATTTATTCTATGACCTTCTGCAACATAGATGCTCTCCAACAGTTGTATTTCAACCTCTGAAAGCAAGAATACCCTTCCCAACAGCGTTCTGCACAGTGGTCATAAATGGGTGCAGACAAGCAGCTGCTTCATGCTGCACACAACAGAATGCCTGCTACAGCTGACAGCACACACCTACACAGGTGACTCCTCTCACAACAGGCTGCCTGGCCTAGGTCCCATCCTGAGAAACCTCCTTCTCCCCGGGCTGGCTATCAGCAGGACAGATCATAGGCTGAATACCATGTGCTTAAGAGCTCTTAAATCTGTCACCAAGAAACACATCTGAAGTACTGCCACTTTGGTATTAGCAGAAACTGAGCCAATGCTTTCCAACAGCCAAGCCAATGTGCCCAGGTACATATTGATCTCTCTCACAAAGCCCAACAGCAAGATTCTCTTTTCAAGCACTCAGAAAGGGGCAGTTGCAATTTCACTCTGCCAGTTACGCCAGGGTCACACCAAGAGAACCCAAGTGTCTCCTCCTGAAACCATTACCCATGTGAACAGTCCTAGTCCATGCACTCACATGAACAACTGCAGCTCTTCAATGCAAGATTTTTATCAGGCTTGTAATTTAAAAAGAAGTAAAAAAACAACCCCAAGCCTCCTCTGACTGACTGCTTAAGACTAGTTTCCTCCTACTGGGATCCAATTTTGAGCAATTTTGTTTCCAGACTTAACCTGACTGGCTCAAACCTCTTTCAGCTCTGAATCTGTTTGCCCTCAGGCCCCTTGCCAGAGACAGGGAACCAACCAAACATCGTCTCACAAATCTGATTATTCCTGTCTTTTAGTTACCTCTGGACACTAAGTTTACTCCAAACCCAGTAAAGGATATGGGACAATGACTTACATGTCATTATTTAACAGCAAATAAACAGGTGTAAGATGCCCCAAACTTGACAACCTGTATTCCGTTGATCCCAGAGTGCAGGCAATAGGTATGTAAGCATTTGAGCAGAGCTCTTGGTCTGACTGTTCAAAGCCTTTTCGTAACTGAACAATGAAGTCTCCATGGAGTAGTTTCCTGTATAACTTTGTCACCATGAATTCTCTCCATAGAAGCTACAGCAGACCTCAGACTGTACAGCATGGTGTCAAAATCTCTACTAAAAAAATTAGTTTCAAAGAATACATTTTCAAGCCCAGTATTGTTAATTTAGTAAGGTCTTCCCAATCAGAACACAGAAAAACACCCAATAATAAAAAGCAAGAGGCAAAGAAAACACTGAACCCTGAAGGAAGCGTTTTTCAGGCCATCACTGGAAATTCAGACTGAGCTCTCTCTGTAGGGAAATGCTTTTTTTTCCTTTTCAGAATCTATACACCTTTGTGAGGGTGTTTGAGGTTCCTTCTGCCATGTAAAACAACATAGCCACAACTCTGTGTGATTTACAATTCCCCCTTCCCTTCCTTCTGGTTCTTAGTCCTGAATCCTGTTTCATAATGTGTAATAAACAGTTAGGAAATGACATCAAGATTATCATCTCAGAGAGGTAATGAGCTCCCAGTGCTGTAAAAGTCAGGTTTCAATGAGTGCAGACTTTGCAGTGATGTGCAGACACGCACAGCTCGCTTCTCCAATTTAGCCCTTTGTGAGTATTGCACCTTGTTAATAAGGCTACTGCCTGTCTTCTCTTAACACTAAGAATTACACACAGACAATATCATTCATGGCTTAAGAGCACAGTATTCCCAAAGTTTTCAGGTAAACTTATTTATTTCCTTGCACACTCAATGCTCCCCTGCCTCAGCTGCCCAGAGCAGTGCTGAGCACCCAGATGGATGGATACAAATGAATATAACATCACCTTGCTTCTCCTGTATTTCTGTTCTGATGCTCTCCTTTCAGCTTGATGGCAGGTGGACACCTTTCACAAACCCAAGCAACACAGTCAAACTGCTCTTCTCACTTTGCAATGCAAAAAAACCCCAAACAATTACAAACCCAGAATTCTCTACATTTGACTGGCCTTCTACATCCAAGGTAGATTGCATAGACATCAGAACATTGATTGTCTTTACAAAGTGCCTTATTTCAGAGCTGTGAAACACCTGCTTTTGCCAAGGCCTGATCTCAGAAGAGCAGACAAGCTTGTGCCTAGCTTTGGAAATAAACCCTGAAAATGAAGTCAAACACATACTTGAGTGCTCTGATGAATCTCAGCCTACACTGTGTTGGTGAAATTCCAGTAGGTCCGCCTCTGCTCAGCAAGACCTTCTCGTCTACAGATTATTTGTGCCTCCCTTCCCTCAAAGATTTGCTGCCATCATTGAAAGAATTAATTACTGCAGTTAAATACTGATGCTGGGTCATAGGACATTTTGATATTGATTTTGATTCACCTCAGTGTAAGTATTTAGAGCAGGTTGTCCGGAAAAGTTGTGAAGGTTCCAGTCCAGGTTGGAGGAGGCCTTGAGTAACCTGTCCTAGTGGGAGGTGTCCCTGCCTACGGCAGGGGGTTGGAACTAGATGATCATTGAGGTCCCTTCCAACCTTACCACTCTGATTCTATGATCCTGGAAGTGTTTCAAGCCAGGCTGGATGGGACCCTGAGCAGGGCCCTGGTCTAGTAGCAGGTGTCTGTGTCCATGGCTGGGGGCTGGACCTAGATGACCTTTAAGGTGCTTTACAAACCATTCTATGAGTCTATGAAACAAATTAAATTAGTTAACACAGCTCAACCAAACCTTGGGCTTACTGAAGCTAATTTTCTGCAGGCATGAAAAAAACCCCTGGTGGCATGTTTGGTATGATGAAAAGACCAGCCCTGGCGTTTCATGTAGAGTTAGTGCTCTGCAAAGTGGAGTGCTCAAAACCTGCAGGAAGGATATTCTGCTAACGTTGTGGTTTTTTGCTTGCTGAAGTAATTTGGCAAGAAGCAATCCCATCACAGAGGATGCACTGACCAAGCAGCTATATAAAACAAGAAGCCTTTATATTTACAGTAGATCCTGAAAATATTTATACAAATGTATATAGATTTATATTACAATTAGGGTATGGTTCAACCTAATTTTCTATATTTTTGTATCACTTTTTTTTTTTCTTCTTCTATATGGAACTTCGTAAGCTATAGCATTAAGACACATTCAGCCATTAGTGTTTCCTTCTAAAGTTTAATCCTTAATAATTCAAGTAGTGACATATTGCTCTTTAAATTGTGCCTGGAATAGAAACCCCCCAACCATTTCTTTGCCATCTCTCACTGAAATAACCCAACACCCTGCCCTTACAGCCCTCTTATGTTCCCTGAGGAAATCTGTATTAACTGGTTTATTTTATTTTCCATCTTCCCAAGGCAGGTGTTTTGTTTTTGTTTTTTTTTTTTTTCCACAAACACTTTATCTGACCATTACACATCACAGACTAATGGCTGCAGGGTACAACAAACTAAGGTAAGGACTCCAAAGCCAAAACTGATTTTTTCAAGATTGGCTAATGGTCAACACCAACATTTAAACATTTTAAACAGTTCTGTCCATTTTTTGCAGTGAATTACATCAAGAACTGGGACTTAATCTTGAAACACTGCCTCAGCAGTGTAATATTGTGTGCATGCCCAAGGAACAGGAAAGCTGCAACAGCATTTCTATTGCTAAATTAATTTCTCTCAAGTGTATAATAAAGATGTTGTGTCCAAACCCAATCATGGAACGAAAGCAATTCTTGGTGTGAAGATGTGTTATAAACAAGCAGAACACTGTCTTGGAACCAAATGTATCCATACCCTTACATTTCATTAACTGATTGGCCTAATAAGTTCTTGCTGTGAGCATGAGCAAGCACAGGAGCAAACTGTGTTGTATTTTGCTTGGTGGCCTCAGAAACAGATGGACTTCTGCTTCCAAGGTCTGTGTGAAGCACAAAGAACAACATTAGTGTTCTTCATACTGAGGAACAAACTAAAAGAGCTGCAAGTTGAAGATGCACAGCTTTCATATTGCACTTGGAAAGGAGAGCATGATCAGTGCCAAAGCACTGCAGTCTTAAGATGGAAAACCCAGTTCTAGTGGGTATTGTCAGCTTGTGTCTTTGCAATCCTGAAGCTTTGGAAGCTCCAAATAGATGCAGACAGGGCTGCTCACATCTAGCAGATACTGAATATATTATAACCATCAGCTTGATAATTTTTGCTCATGACTAAAGTTTTAGCTATTATGCTAATGCTGTCATAGAACAAAATCTGTTTTGGTGCTTTCAGCCCACAGTGCCCCACCAGGAAAATCCTGACAAATGTGGACTAAAACCCATGCCCCCTACAGGTCTCAGTTCCAGTGCTGCCACCTCACAGGAAGATTGAACAGTAAATATAAGGCAAACCCGAGACTTTACAAGTATTTCCTTACCCAAGCATTTCTAAGAGGCACAGCCCAGCCTTCTTTAACAGCTGACTTGAAGTCTGAACTCACAGAAACAGGCCTCACTGACAACCTCTTAGATCTCCATACATGGCTAGCGAGAGTCTAACCTCATGGCCTGTTTCCAAGATGGTGTCTCAGCCTATTTACAGATGGGAAGAAATAATTTCCTATCATCAGACTGACAGTCACTGTCCTGAATTCTTTGCAGGACTACTCTATCTGGCTCCAAACTGTAGCAAGACAGAGAAAACCAACCTGGTTCACTGGATCGGAATGAAAGAAAAAGTAGAAAGGCAGCGACAAGGACAGCTGGGACATGACGTGGATCTGGAATTGGTTCTTACACACAGGTTCTGCAAGAACTTCTGCCTAAGCTTGGCCTCCTGTTGTGTTTCTACCTAGCTGTAATCTTCAAAACTGAAGGAACGAAGAAAGTGATGTCAGTGACAGCAAGCAGGCGGAAGGAAGCTGTAGGTCATTCAGTAGCTAACATCTGTATCAAGCTAATGATCTGGAAAAAGAACTCAACAGACATTCTGCTTAACTTATCCACACAAGCAGTTCTTACAGGTCTGACAGCAGGTACCTGCTAGGTGACAACTGGTATTGGTTAAGAGTGCAAACCTGTACTGGAATGGAAGAGTTTTTCTCACTTTGCATCTTGTGAATCCTGTTAATTTGTGCAAGGCACTGGAGAATCAGGCACGTTGTTTTGTGTGGAAACTGTTTTATGATCAAGATGATCTGAGTCCAGTAGCTTCATCTAGGAGCAGCTGGAGCACAGTCACATTTCAAAAATGGCCACTAAAACTTTCCCCCTTCTAAAATGACTTCCTTTTCCAGATTTTTTGGGGATTGGGGTGGGGAGTGGGAAATAGCTCTGTTAAAGCAAGAAAAGTCCTTAAGGAATATAGCTGGGATCTCTACAGCTGACCTCCACTCTGATACTGACGTTGGCAATGCTTGTTACCAGCATCAGTGCTAACCCAGATCTTTCCATTTCTGTATCTCAGGGGGAAGTTCTGGCTTTTGACATGAATTAATCCACATCCAAGTGCCTGCAACACACAGAGAGTGTATGATGTGTTCAGGTTGTTCGTTGCCACTTCTCCCTGAAATCAGAGACTATAACCCAGAGAAACCAAACCCAGGGGAAACAGAGTGTACCAGTGAGGACAACTGCCCTTGGACTAGTTCTGCCTTGAGGAAACAAAGCAAAACTCTTTCAGAAAGACTGGTGTGGAAGGGTGAGCTGAATCAGCTGTCAGGACAGTGATGCAGCTTAAAGCAAGGCAGAAGCAAGAGCCTGAAAATGGCAGAGGTTATTCGAGACTACAGTCAGTACTGCAGCACAGGAAGGGCTCTGATGACACTTCTGTGCTTGCAGGGTGTGTCAGGATGGTGAGGGGGATCTCGGTGGGCACCCATGTGCTGCAGGGACATGAAGTCATCTGACTTCAAAGCATGAAGGGAAAAGTGAACACTTCCTGCAGGTCCAGACAGCCATGGCTGAGACACAGTAAGTGCAGAAGTGCCTGCTTTTGAACTGAAATGACACAGCCATAAGATGCAAAACTGATTTAATGTAAACTGCTGATTAAAGGTTGTGTAAAAATACTGCTAATTTAAGCTTAGTCCTGGCACGATGCATGGAATGTCTTCTGTCCTCTGCTTTGTTAATGCTAACCTTCTATCCTGTTTTGATGACTTTGTGCCTATATGAAATCCATATCAAAGCTACACCAGAGGGTAATCTGGTCTGGCAACAAACCATCGTTCCTTGCAGAAAGTTATAGAGAATCATCTTATTACAGTGACTCATAAAGTGCCCTCTGGAAAGGTGCTCACAAAGCCTTGACATTGGAGAAACAATACACAACCCCCAGAGCTTAATTTCAAAAGGATGCTCGGAGCAAAGAGAGGAAATATAAAAGGAGAGGAACAACAAATATATGGGCAAATACTGTCAGTCTAGCAATAGTCAAATGAATTGGGGAGCACTCTGCACTTCATCTTGAGGTTCTTGTAAATATGGGAGGGCAAATTGGCAGAAGCATCTTGGAAAAGTCACAGATTTTCTACGCACACCATCATCAGCTCAGTGCCTGAAGATGAAATGACTCTGAATTACTGTAAGATATCATACTAAGGAAACTGGAAAAAGACAACATCCAAAGGAAAACTGGGACCCATATTTTCCTAAGAATGAAGATAAAACAATGGCTATAGGCAGACCTTTATAAAGAAAATGATCTTTCTCCACCCTGNTATATATATATATATGTATAAACAGTCACACACACACATATACATTTCAGGGTCTGTATTAGAGTCTATTTTTTGTTTTTAAATTACTTAAGAGAACACAACTGGGTAAAAGATGAAGTAACTGGGTGCATGCAAGTGTATCTTGCCACTTGTGCACGTAAATGATACAATCTGTAAACAACTGCAGAAACAGCAAACTCAGGTTGGGCCTCTGGTTGCTCAGTTAACTTGTTCAAAGACAAGCAGCTGATAACCTTCAGCAGCTCCTGCTGTACATTGGACTTCTCAGCACTACTTCACTGAATCCACAGCCACTGCTCCAACAACCACAGTGTTACTTTGTGCTTTTACACAGGCATGAGCAGCGCCGTGCGCTGAGTAAAGCTGTCACCAAGCGAGCTCTGGACCAGATTTTGGAAAGCTGTTTAGATACTTGGGTGAGATAATTCAGTGAGAACAAGCCAGCTTAGATAATTAAGAGAAAGATCTGGTCTAATTACAAAGGGTATGAAGAAAAAGAATAACAATGCAGAAATCTGTAGCCCTCTGTGCCTCTATTAATAGGCAAAATCTTGCTTCTATGTCTTTGATTTTTTTAAAGTGTTTTGTTTTCCTTCACTTGGAGCCAAGTATTGTTCAACCATATACATTCATATCCTTGGAACTCCCTTTTTTTTTTTTTTTGCATTGAAAGCATTAATTAATGGTAATTTGGTACTGGGTGAGATCAAACACCAGCTTGCTGTGTTCTGCTGTATACTTCTTAAGGGACAGAGAAATTCAAATACCCAAACCTGTCTGAGTACTCCTAGTAGAAAAATCTGTTAATCCATGCATCAAAATGAGTTAAGAAATGAACTTTTACCATAAACATGATGTTCCTTTTCTGCTGTATTTCTTGTTCTGAGATGATGTTGTGGAAAGGAGGTATTTTCTTTCCTTTATCAATTTTTTGCATCAAATAAATCTTAGCAACTTTAATAGGAGGAGGATAAAAAAAAAAAAAAAATCACTGAGCAAACCATTATCTTAACAACAATCTCTCTGATAAGAGAAAAGGCAGCAAGAGCAGAACTGCTGGGCTGGATCATGTCCCTGAATAGGTTATTACAGACAATCCTCATGGTTGCATTTACCAGTTCTTTGCAGGCCTCTGGCAGCAACAGAAATGCTGGCCCAACACAGCCTTTCTCAGTGCTAGGAGAGCAGCAAGAAAAGCTGCTGGACCCCCATGATGTTCTTACAGGCTTCAGTCAAGCATCACTGGATTTCTTCCCTTAACTTCTGGTTGTGACAGTGTCTTCTGGTGACTTTCCGGTGCCGCTTTTCTTCCTCAAGAGGATCAAAATCCAATTTGGTACTGAAATGACTGTGTTCCACTCCACTGGTCTGCTCCTGCTTTCAAAGTCTTCCAGGAGCACTGCTTGTCCTTCTATTAAATTCAGACTTTGCTTTTTCTCCTAGAAACAAACAAATCAATATCCCAACTCCTCCCCGCATCCCTTTTCCAAAAATATAGTTTTAAGTGTGATCATTCGCATCAGGAGAATCACTGAGCAGTCTCCAGTCTTAGTACAGCTTCTGCTGAGAAAAACTGTAGCTTATAGAACTCTGAAATGTTTATTAGAAATCTTTCAAAAAGAAATCTTCCTTTCAGGGAAAGAAAAACTGTTCAGTTTAGCGTTTACAGATGTCCACAGCACAGAGACTGAAATGGTTCAAAATGATCCTAAGGAGCAAGTAGCTCACAGAGTTAGCAAAAAAATTAACTTTTTTTTCCCATTCTTTTACAGAAAAACACTAATAGCTGCTCTGGTTTCCATACTTAGAGTAAGAGAATTTTGCTGGATGTTCTTGGTTTTGCTTGTAGGTTGTTTGGGGTTTTTTTCTTTTTCCTTGTTTTTGTTTGTTTGTTTTTTTCTCTATTGCTCCACACAGGTTTTGATTAGTGCTTCTCCTTGGCTACAAGTGCTTCACTTTGAAATACAAAGCTCTTTAGAAAAACAAAACCAAAACCACCCCAAAAAACCAAAACCCCTAACACCACATCACTGGAGGGAAAATGGGAAGTGATAGAGTGCAGCTGCAGCAGCCTGGTTCTGCTGTTGCCCTCCCCCATCCCCAAATCCTCTGCATAATTCCAATCTTTAGTCGATGAACCTTTGGCAGGCCTTCTTCCATCGGCAGGCAGTGCACCACATATCTCTGTTCTCCATCCCATAGACCTTCCGACACTTTTTGCCCTCCCCTCTAGGCTTCCTGTCAGAGAGAAAGGGAAGCTGGTTAACGAGATGCTTCTGTAGCTTTATCACCCTAAGACCAGGACAACCATCCCAGCAGTGGAGCAGACAGAGAGCTCCTGGCCTTCCAGAGGGATTTGCACTCTTTCCAGTCTGCTGGGAGCTGACCCAGCAGGCAGACATACAGTTATGGTTCCACAGCTCTGAGGAACCTGAACTTCTCCTCACCTGGCTTATACAGCCTCTGCCACAGCTGCTGAGCCTGCTCGTCTGCCCCAAAGATGATCAAGAACATACATCCCCGACCCCAGCCTAGATAAGCAGCACTTTAGCCACATAGCTTTATCGGTAATGGGTGGCCAGAACTATTCTACACCATGTCCTGGTCATGCCAGGCAGAGGTCCTCCTTGCTTTGGCCCAAATATTTTGCATAGAATTGAGCTGCAGACTGTGCTTACCTGCAGGCAGCAGCTATGCAAAAGAGGGGAGAAGCTACTAGCTCCTGAGCTTGCCAGTCCCTCCTGCATGGTTTGCTCTGACTCACTGGCTGACAAACAGCAAAGCAATTGCAAATAAGGTTTAGCTCTTGCCCTCACTTGCAGCACGTTCATGTGTGCTGCTCCTCCATGGATCCCAAAGGCAGAAAGGCAGGCAGTGTCTGCTTTTGCAGCTGTAAGGACTGGCACATTTTCCATCTTACAACCACACTCAATTGTTTAGAAAGTGATCAAAGTACCTGTTGAAGTGGGGCTTTTTTTAGTGAACACACAGCAAGCCAGCAAACCTGAGGAGCAGCCCTACAACAAATAACTACAGCTCCCCTACAGCAGAGCCATCTGTCCTGGAGTCTCCAAATCGAGTAACTGTCCAGACAGAACTGTGGCATTCCTCTATTACATGGCACACACGGCAGCTGCCTGGTGACTCCTCTCATGCACACCTATCCACTTTCTGGTTACTGAACATTCATTAATGGGCACAATCCATGAATTGGGAAGATCCTAAGTTTAGTTTGTAGCATAAGCAAAGATCTGACAGTCATCAAGAAACTGAAAAGCATAAAATCTTCATTTTGTCTCATTTTAGGCTACAGTCACCTTTAGGACTGTGAGAAATAAGGAATTTCTCTGCTGTAAGACATTTAGCATCACAGTTTGATTTTTTTAACATAACTTCTGGAAAACAAACATTGGTTATCTTCAAATGGAAGTGAATGAAGGTCATGTCTAGGAAGACCAGGTATAAAAGCTTTGCTTTGATCTAATTTAGTGTAAGATATGATTTCTTAGAATTCAGTTGAAGCCAGACACCACACTGACTGAGAGGTGATGAACACCCAGGACAGCCCAGCCTTTCATGGCAAAAAACAAAAACACCTACTGCTGGTCAGGAAGCTTTGGTTGCAGCAGTGACTCTGGGCAGTGCTGCTTCACAGGGCCACTTGGATCTGCAGCCGACCTCCAGACGTGCCTAGCATGAGGCCTGCAGTTTTGCCTCACAGCAGGCCTGTTTCATTTCCCAACAAGTCTCTTTTCCTCTCAACTTCACTTTTGATGCTAATCCAAAGCCAAACAGGTCCAGAACACTTAGTCTGAAGCATTCTAGTAAGAAACTGGCTGACCACTGCAGTGCTGGTTGGTGGTGTGTTTTTTCTGTTTCTCTGTCCACTAACATCTTATTTACTAAGTGCCCTCCAGGTTCTGAGGCTGCTGCTCTGGCAGAAAGAGCTAATGGTCCCATACCTCAAGCCAAATGCTACTCTAGGCGGTGATGAAAGAAC
This sequence comes from Semnornis frantzii, assembly GCA_013399775.1. NCBI lineage: Eukaryota > Metazoa > Chordata > Aves > Piciformes > Ramphastidae > Semnornis > Semnornis frantzii. Next base: position 67,232 of record VWYK01080370.1, on the reverse strand, counting down.
TGTGTGGGACTGTTTCTGTTCTCCATTCCCTGCAGCACGATTATGAGTTGGTGAGACCTGTCAATACAGACAAAAAAGCTGCTTATGAAGAATATACAGACAGGAATGAAGTATAAACACTTGTCCCAGAAAATGTAGTTCATGGTGCATGGTGGCAAGGACAGCCAGTAAAGGTTATCAGATAATATACAGCACAAGTACATTGTCAATCTCTAGAGAAAGAGGTCCATTGAGCATTAGGTACCTGGTAACAGCTCCATTTTGTTTCCCTCTACTTCCAGTCACCCTAACAGAGCAAACCAGGACACAGATCAGCATTTGGAGAATAGAGAAAACAGATTCATTCTTTTATAAGAACTCTGAATAGCTCTTCGGAGAACTTTCTCCAATTTAGGCAGAGAAAAATAAGTGGAGAAAGAAACTGCAGCCAGTGCTGAGACCAATACTAATAAGCCCTCTGAAATACAGGGATTTCTTCCATCTGTGACTTGGCACTCCTTGTAGAGAGATAGCCTTGGAGAAGGGTCCTTAAGATGTGCTCCAGTGCGAGGCAGCACTTCTGATCAAGGCTGCTAACGAGATGCTTATTTACTGTATTCTGCACTGTAAACCTTCTCAGCAGGTGTCCTCCTTTGCTGATGTTCCCCACTGGAGGGTGGAGTTTGGTCTTCTGAGACTTTCCAAATAAGCCTCCTACTAAGCCAGCCCGGAGATTGGCAACATTATTCGAATTTATTCATTCGAGGCATAACGCCTGGCCTTAAATCATTCCTAATTTGCTCCTAAGGTTTTACTTCCTTCCTGGGGGAATTTCACAACCACTTTATATCTAAAATACCATTAAAAATCATCACAAACACTCATTTTTTGTTATGTGCAGGACAAAGCAGGCTTCCTTTGGGCATCTGCTGCACAGTCACTCCCTCCTGCAGCCAGGAACTGCAGATATGGTCGCAGTTCCCTGCATTGCTGTGACTTTTCACTCCTGCCCTTTTGAAGTCTCATAATATCTGGAAGAATAGGTACTGACTTGACTTGAAGACAGTTACTGAATGTGCTTTGATTTTTGGTACGAAGTCTCTTTTGCAGCTACTTTACAGTAGCTAAAACCCCTGATATTGTCAAGTCTTTCGATATTTATTCTTGGCTGGTAGCTACAGACAGTTCTGATTGAACTGCGTGTGCAGCTCACACTCTGAACAAGTTTAGACCATTACTGATAGATGAAAATATATCTCCAAAACTTGAAAGAAATTTAATAGCCCTGAAGCCAGTCATGTGCTGGGCTGCATCAAAAACAGTGTGGGCAGCAGGTGGAGGGAGGGCATTCTGCTGTTCTGCTCTGTGCTTTGGTGTGACCTCAGCTGGTGTCCAGTGTCCAGCTTTGAAGCCCCCAGGACAAGAAGGACATGGAACTGCTACAGCAGGTCCAGAGGAGAGAGACAGAAAATATCTGAGCATGTCCTCTACAAGGACAGGTTGAGAGAGTTTGGGTTAGACAGCCTGGAGAAGAGAAGGCTCTGAGATCTTACTGGAGCGTTTTAGTATACAAAGGGGCTTATAAGAAAGCTGGGGACAGACTTTCTAGCAGGGCCTGCTGCGACAGGATGAAGGGTTGTGGTTTTAAACTAAAAGACAGAGATTTATACTAGATACAAGGATATTTCTTCACAATGAGCATGATCAGACACTGGCCCAGGTTGCCCAGAGAGGTGGGAGATGCCTCATCCCTGGAAACATTCCAGCTCAGGTTGTTTGGGGCTCTGATCAACCTGCTTTAGTTGAAGATCTCTCTGCCTACTGTATGGGGGCTGGACTAGATTACCTCTAAAGGTCCCTTCCAACACAAAGCATTCTATGATTCTTCTCCTTCTGCCTGCTGGATGATGAAACATGGCCAGAAGATACCAAACTCTGGGATTCCATGATTCTGCCATTCAGAGCAAGGAGTAGCAGGACTTTGGCGTTTCCCCCAATTCTGCTCCCTTTATGACTACCAGACTTGTACATAAATGTCTACAGTTAGATGCTGTGAATACCACTGAGCCTAATGCTGGCCACACAGAACCAGCTGTACTCTACAGTTTCTACTGAGGTGCTCAGGAGGTTGGTGATAAGCACACTCACATTCACAGTGGCATTTCAGTGCTGCTCTGCTAAAGACTGCTTGAAAGCCAGGACTTGAAGCAAGTTGTGATGTCTTTCTGAATGCCCCAGTGCCTGGGATAGTAAACAGAGAGTCATCAAAATTCAATGTCCAAACAAAAGAATGAGAAAACACCCAAGTCAGGTGTAAAAAACCCCACAAAAGACAATTATTTTGAAATTTCATTTCTCTCCTGGACTTGACTGCTGACACACAGGCCTATAGAGAAGCCTGTTCAGACTCAGGACTCCACAGCCCTCTGATGGGTCTGGGACAGAATGGTCCCAGTCCATCATTGCTGGACTAATTTAAGCACATTTGCAAATCCTTACCTAATCCTTTACTGCTCAGTGGTTTGTCCAGGTTAAAAAAGCATCCCAAAGCCATTTAAGACGGCTGGAATAAGTATTAAGGGTCAGGTCAAAGGTAACTGTTTGGATGTATTCTCTGAATTTCCCTTGTGTGCTATAGGCATGCGTCTCATCTCGAGGACCAGGAAACTCTACAATTGCATGAGTTTATACTAAGCTGGCCTGTCACACAATTCTGGTCTTAAATAAATCTCCTAAGAGAAAGTCTCCTGTTCTATAGCTTTCCTAAAGCAGTTACACTCAGTGTAACTGAGTCAGTTGACAGAGTCCTGTTTGTATGAGCAAGATCCAATTTAATTTGGAACAGGAGAAATGGAACTTTCACTTAATACAGAGCTATTTAACATCACTCATTGCATGCAAGCCTCCACTGCAGGCAAGCTTTTGGAATTCACAATCAATCCCACTGATGGCAGGATATTCAAATGTGTTCAAACCCAGAAGGGTTGTTTTTTTTTTTTTTCTTCCCCCCCTAAACAGCCTTATAAATGTTTTTAGACAGATATAAAGGCAGTTTATGTGGTTCCCTGCGCAGTTTCAGATTCTGTCACCTACACTGCTTCCCCAGCTTTTTGTACTGAGATTATACTGAAACTGCACTTCGACAACCAGCGTCTCCACACGATTCTCAGAGCGTGAGCTGGCGCTCCTGTGTTTTAACAACTCTTCACTCCTCAGCCACAGATCAATGTTGCTGCTTGAACAAGCAAACCCAACACATACATGTCTAAGCCTGGCCTGTTAAGTGTCTGATTTACAATGTGACTAATTGGGTTTGTAGATGCTCAACACTCCTGGCACCGATTGCTGCTGCTCCACAAAAGGAGCCCGTTTCATAATTACTCTGTATCAACTCCATTGTTGGGAAATCAAATTCTCAAGGAACTTTATGGATAGCAGGCTCTGTTGAGGCACTCTTGTTGAAATTGCTGCCAGCATGATGTCTTTCACTGTTAGTTGCTCCTTGATGGAATTTAATAAATATTCATTGGCAGAGTGCAGTGTAATTGATTCAGCCACTTCCATTTTTTTATCAGCCCCGCAGGATGCCACAGCCTCTGCAGAAAATCTCCAAAGATTTGCCAAAGGTTGACAGTAAGAAGCTTTGGAGATTCACTTGGTGAAGAGAAAAGAGGGAAACAGTATCTCATATTGCCATGTCCAACGCTGACTGTCAGGAGGAATTAAAAAAAAAAAAAAAGCTGTATGGTCCTTTGGATGAGCAGTGTGCTCTTTACGAATGCATGGATTTTTAAAGTACAGCATTAAATGAGATGTTGTGATCTCAAAAAGGTTTATCATTGGAGAATGTAAATTTGTACTGGAACCTGCCCTCTAATAAAAGCCAGGATACATCAGTATGTATTCCTATTTACTACAGAGAAGATTTTCCACTACTTATAAATAGTGACTTGTATTTACTTTTAGTGTTCACCAGGCCAGGCACCAGAAGCCTGATCCCTTAGAGCTCTTCATAAATGTTCTGAACTCCTCTGCAGCACCCACGCTTATACTGCTTTACATTTGGGACTACTTAAAGTCTGTGTTTCAGCAAATGTCTAATTTCTGCAGTCCTGTTCATGAATTTAGTCTTGCACCAGTTCTTTTCAAGCAAGGAGCAGAGCTGACTTGACATCTAATACAGCTTCATTAGTAAGTTGTCCAAATGGAGTATGTGTTGATATCAACGTGCAGTATAGATTGAACCCATTTTCTTTATAAACAACCAATTTTCTGCTATCAGTAGGGGCTACATACATATAGCCTGCTAGAATCAGACTGTGCATTTCATCTTATTGTTTCTTTTAGCTGCCTTTCAAACATGATTCATCTTCCAAGTTCATTTAGCTAACAGTCCTACTGCTGGAATTCAATTAGCCTCTGAGTACAACCATCACCTTGCTGATATTACATCTAGTTTTGTAAGAAAGAAGGAGCATACAGTGCCAGATTCTGCACCTAACAGAATATTCTTTTCTAAGTACAGAGTTTAAAAAAAATATGTACTACAGATACGATTCACTGCTTGTAGACACTGATAAAAAANNNAAAATTAACTCCTTGAGGGAAAGGAAAAAAAAAAAAAAAAAAAAAAAAAAAAAGTAACTACTGAATTCAAGAGAGTGGCAAAAATGTTAAAATCAGCCATGCTGGCAAACTGAGACATCTATTTCATTCAGTTCTTTTTGGTATCTCTTATGTCAAGTTCATTTCTATCACAAAATAATGTGAAACAATCCCAAAATTTTAAAAAACTTTATGACTTTCTTTCCTCATTTTTTTTCTGGTTGTTGTTCACTTACTGGAATGCCAGTGAAGGTAACTGGAGGTGACTGCCAGGAGATGCTAAAGCTACTGCCATTGGGAGTGAATTTTGCTGACCCTGGAATGTTCACTGGAGGAGTGGCCTGCATGGAAAGAAAATATTATTCCAGTAAGAAGAAACATTCCTCTTCCAAAGCATTTCAAGGGTTCATCCCACTGAAACTGTAAATCTACCAGAGACCTTCTGGGCTGCAAAACCCCTGTGTTTTACCCTATGGAAGGGGAAGTCATGGGTAAGCCAGGAAGGAAGGGACAGATTTATATACCACTGTTCTTAAAACCTTGTTGAAAGACAAGAGCTGTCAGATGAATCTACACAAACCCCTTCCAAGCTAAATCTGATTAACCCTCCCCACGAAGTCAAACATCATATACAAAGAACTTGTCAAATAATGCTAGCTAGTGACTAAAATACTGCAAATGATCACCTGTTGCAGAGTGATAAAGTAGCATTTGAACTGGTGGCAGGACTTTTACAGCACAGGACATTGCATCTGAGCACATCACCTTGGGCCTTCCTGATGGTCAGTGCAGAATTAATGCAATTAAAGAGTTGGGGCTGTTCAGCCTGGAGAAGAGAAGGCTCCAGGGAGACCTTAGAGCAACCTTCCAGTACCTGAAGGGGTCTCTACAAGAAAGCTGGAGAAGGACCTTTTACAAGAGCTTATACTGATAGGATAAATTGAAGCTGAAAGAAGGTAGATTTAGACTGGATATTAGGAAGAAATTCTTTACAGTGTGGATGGTGAGACACTGGACAGGCTGCCCAGGGAGGTTGTGGATGGCTCCTCCCTGGAGGCGTTCAAAGCTATGTTGGATGAGGCCTTCAGCAATCTGGTCTAGAGGAAGGTGTTCCTGCCCATGGCAAGAGGAGTTGGAACCAGATGACATTTAAGGTTCCTTCCAACACAAACCATTCTATGATTCTATATAACACACACTGATGTGTGGCTGGATAATCAACAGCCTGAAATCCACCAGCTATGGCAGGAGCACAACCAACTAGCTCAGAAGTGAACATCTAGATTAAAATGAGATGAAGGCTCCCTGAGCTCCACGTACTCATGGAGGTTACTCTCAGCAGAGTTACCTGGTAAGCATGGTCCGTGTGTACGAGGTAGAGGTTGGTCGGAGCTGAGCGGCTCAGAGGTGTCATCAATTTTGTCTCAGTTTTGGCACAGGAAGTTTCAGGACGGATTGCATCTTGGGTGGGAAAGGAAGGTGGAGATGCTAAAGATGGAGAGACTGGGGAAAGGCTGCTTAAGCCGTCGGCTACTGAGTCTGTGTTGAGTCTGATTTCTGTATAGTAAAAATCCTCCTCTCCATCACTGTAGTCAGACTCTCCCACACGTCTGTGCCAAGACAAAGAACAAAGCACTGATTAAATGAAAGCAAGAACCCCAAGGTGAATTTTAAGTTCTTGATGCATGAGCAAATAGATTCACACTGTCAATAAATTAATATCCCCAGTTTCAATCCTACCTACTTTATCAGCATTCTGGCTGCAGGCAAGGGGGAGAGGAACAGAAATTCATCTAGTCTGAAGGGAAAAGAAGTAGGAATTGGATTTTTTTTTTGTCTCTGTGTTACTCTTGACTAATTCTTTGCCCCTGGAGTAGATGTTTAATTTTTATACTTCAGATTGATGTTAACGAGAATCTCAACACGCTCCAGAAATGACAAATCAGGCACAGAATGACAGGGAGAGGTGACAAACACAAGCAACGTATACTTCACTAATGGTACAGCAAACAGCCTGTAATCTTAGCACAGGTTGCTTACTTAAACCAAATACAGTTATGGCCATGGTTCACCGTAACTTTCCCTGTCAGAAGAAGCTGCTAGGACACAGTCTCATTGCACAATTCACTCACACACAGGTAGATAAAGGACATACACAGGCTAGTTTGTCAGTGCAGCACTTTCTGGTTCTACTCTCCAGAAGATATGGAAGGCTTAATTCCCCCTTCACCCATCCTGACACTATTTGTGCTAGGAATGCAGGAACCCAGTCAAAGCAGTAGTTCCCAGTAGGCTACTTGTGATCTTGAAGTCCAAACTAAACCACTGTTCAGCACATTCATAATCCACTTGATATACAGAGGTAACTCACACCTCATGAATGTGTACTTCCTCCTGAATCTTGCCCATGGGAAATCAGAGAGTCCAAAGCATCCTTCTGCCTCCGTGTCCACCCCAGGTCTGAATGCTGGGCCTTTCCTTTTCCGGGTTTGGACCCCAATAATAGTCCCTAGCCAGTTCTTCAGCCTGCTGGCTCATGTGTCTTTACCCATGGTCCTCTCACCAACTTATTCAGCAGAATGTGTTGAGAGAGCTTGAGCTCAGCTGGTACGAAAGGCTCTACCAGAAGCACCACCTGACCACAGCCACTCACTCATCAAAACTCCTCTGGCAAACTACAAATTCCAGGGCCTTTCTGCTGTTTGATGTTAATTTCTCTTTCTCCCATGCCACAGAAAGGATGTCCCCATAATACTCAGGTCAAAGCAATGTTCTTTACTGCATTTTGAGATGTTTTTCCTCTGTTTCTGATAGTCTCACTCTTCACAGACTAAGCTCAACAGCAATTACTATGACCTTTACAAGACTCTCCTTGAGATCCACATTGGACTACTTCCTCTTGGTCACTTCAATTTTAAACACTGAGTAACACAGATTTACACAACAGACATGTATTTCCACCTATGTTACATGTGAAGACCATGAGTCTCCACTCTAATTCCATATGACACAGCTGACTCAACAAATTGCACAGATTTCAGTTACAAGCTAAAGCTCTGAGTCAAATGTGTCATACAAAGTTCAGACACTTTCGCTTCTAGTTCAAGCAATGTACACATGGAACTGCAGTTTAGCTACTTTTTCTTAGGTTCCTTAGGGTTTTGGGGTTTATTTGGTATTAATTTGACTCAGAATTAGCACAAGCACCTGATCTGATGTATAATGAGGCTGGAAAGTATTCATGCAAGACCCTGAAACTTGCTGTCCTTTAGAGTTCTGAAGAGACGGCTGCCTTACCCAAGATGAATGGTCCGTATGTGTTTCTGAATCCCTGCAGCTGTGCTCAGTACCTTCCCACAGTTTTTCCACAGGCATTTGAACATCACCTTCATGGAGTTCTGGAAGTGATGAAAAAATAACATTAGTTGTAGGGAAGATAGAAAGCAAGCCAAGCCACCCAGACCAGACATACAGTTACAAAAACCTGTGAAGGTCCAGAGCCTCTGACTTGATTCTGCAGTGATGTAACAATGTCTCCATTGGCAGTGCCATCCTACTCAATGGAATTCCATGATGAGCTGCAGGAGCAGCCTGAGACAGAACTTTACCACTCACTGCTCTCTGGCATGGCATTTTCACTTGCAATTTCTAGTTTCTGTCTCCCTGCTAAAGGAGGTAGATAGTACAAGGACTTACTACACTTCTCTGGGGCCTTTCAAAGAACAACTGATGAGAACTTTCAACTTAATGCAAGGCCTCTCCTTAAATTAAGATCTCCCCAAAGCAAGTTCTTATGGCACTGTCACTCAGTAGAAATGCAGAACATAAACCCTACTTCTATTTCTGATTCATCCAAGAATTGCCTAATCAGGATTAATGCTTTAAGACAACAATGGGACAGAAATGGTTTGGTGAGAAATAACTACATTAGTGGAAACTTTTAAGCAAACAACTTTCTTAACAGGAAGTGGTTGCCAACATGACATGAAATGGAAGAAACTTTAATGAGTACAAGTAAGGTTGCCAGTCATTCTATTTCCAGTTTTACTCCTGCTGATTTTCACAACCCTAAAGAAGAAATAACCTAAACATTTGAATTTCTGTTTCTGAAGGTGTACTCAGATAAAGTACCATGCTGGGACCAGAATCAAAAGCCTGCAGGAAACACAGTTCACTTGTAAACCAAAGTTTGGCAGGCAATGTTAGTATTTATCTAAACAAAACATTTGCCATGCAGAGCAGAGCCTAGGAACCAGAATTGACAGTGTAATAGCTGTGTGGTGGGTACAGAAATAGAAACCACAGAATCACAGGATGGTGAGGGTTGGAAGGTATCTCTGGAGATTGCCTAGCCCAACTCTCCTGCTAAATTTAGCAGGGTCACCCACAGCACCCTGCCCATGCAGGTTTTCAAAGTCTGCAGAGGAGACTCTACAAACAATCTGGGCAGCCTGGTCCAGTGCTCCAGCACCCTCACAGAGAAGTTTTTCCTTAAGTGGAACTTCCTGGGTTCTAGTTTATGTCTGTTGCTCCTTGTCCTATCACTGAGCACCGATGAAGAGTCTGCCTCCCTCGTCTTGTGCCCCTACCCTTCAGCTATTGGTAAAATCCCCTATAAGTCTTCCCTTCTCCAGGCTAAACAGCCCCAGGTCTCTTAAAGACAACTTAGGAAACAAGAAAGGTGGCAGCTGCAAACCCATCTGTCTCATAGCAGCTGAGCAGTAAGAGTGACGCTAAGAAGCTGATGTTAATAACTTTGAGAAGTAAAAAGGAAACCAGCACACTTCTGCATTCCCACTCCTGTCCCGCATCCCCCCAGATCAACTCTGTCTAGTTTAACAGTCAGCTCTAGCTTCAAATTTATCATAACAAAGGACTCCTCCATAATATTTTTTCTCTCTAACAAGAAGCACAAACATCTTGTAGCCCTCTCCCACAAACAAGGGCAGAACTGTGTGAGGCAGCAAATAAGCAGCTTCTGGAGAAGAAAGATAGATTTGAACAGGTTTAAACAATCATTAGAGCTTCTTCCTGCTGGTGATGAAGCAATTAATTGTCTCAGGCTGAGCCAGAAACAAAATCACCGCGGAGAATAAATTCTCTGGTTTTCCTCCTTACAAAAAGCCTTTTTTCATCCTGCTATGTAAAATCTGTCCTGTTGTGTTGGGAGGGAAGGGAAGCTGGACCAGTGCCATCTCTTTGTTTTCTTTTTCTTCAAGAGGAGCCTGTGTGCTAGCCTAACGCTGCTTTTTGAGGGGGTACTTTTGGACTTCATTGTTTTTTAAGGCTGTGTTTTATTTAGTCTGCTTTTGCACTCCTACCAAGGATAAATTTGATCACTGCTAATACTGTATCAAAAGCCATCAGGTTTGATCTCTCCTTTTTTCACTCCATATGTTTGCACAGAGAAAGCTTCACAGTATTAAGGTATCTGACGTGCTGTCAGACAAACAGCACTTGCAGGGAACAAGAGATATTAAGGCCACATCCAATTTTTGTGATGACATCTCAAGGCTGCCTGTTGCATCCTACATACAAAGAACTTGCCAAAGTAGGACAGAAATTCCTTGAATGGCCAGAGGCAACACCTTCTGGAAATCACTCCAGTGTTTTCTGAGCAGGAGGCTCTGTAGAACCCCACCATCTGCCAGCAAATACGTGGTGCTGATGGCAGCATGTGTGTGCAGCAGGTGATGAGGTTGAAGGAGGCATAGTGTGGAGGCCAAGTACGTCTGTTAATTGGATCCCAAAGAGGGATGCACACGCAGAGCTACTTGGGTGACCTCTTCCCTTCTCACAACAAAATTCTATCAGGTCATGAGTATGGCATTTAACGTGAGGCTAACCTTTCTCTTCCTAGGAATGGGTTCATCAAACAGAAGGTTGCTTGTTTCAGCTTCATCAATACCATCATCTGGCTGGGAAGGTGTCCGGAAAGCTTTGAAGCTATCAGCTGACAGAGGTGGAGATGGGGTGGATGGGTTGGACTGGTCGCTGGGAGCGTTCCAGCTCCAGTATCCACTGCTGCTGGTACTAGAAGGCACAAATCCTCCTTCTTTCCAAGATCCATTTAGGGATTCTGTCAAAAACAACAACAGCCATCATTACGACAGTCTCGTGGGTGGGGGTTAAGGAGCTCTTTTATCTAAGGCTTAGATGCCATGATGGTAATTAACATTTAATAAAGGAAAGCAAAATCATTGGATGTAGAAAGGACAGTCACATCTAACCCACCGCATAAAAATGATGCACTCCACGCTTGACCTTTCTTTCTTTTTTTAAATAGATGTTTTTCTGCAAGGAAATACTAGGCTTGGAAAATAATCTCTTCTGGCGCGTAATAAGCAGTCAGATTTTGTCTGCAAGGTTAAGGGAAAGCATTCAAATACACCCCCGATTTTCAACAGGAACAAGCCACTGTGGTGGGACGTCACAGCAAGCTCCAAGCCACCTCATGTCCAACAGGAGATTCCCTAAGAAGGGGACATACACTCTGAGTCTCAGGACACCAAGTAGATCTGCAAAAACACGACAGTCCCCACAGTATTACACAGCAAAGAAAACCATGGTTACATGCACAAGTGCCATCCCATCATCACCCAGAGCACAGCCCTCTGTCCAGTTTGGATCTCTAAATGAGGCTGTATGGATCCTTGGAATGACCTCCCTTTCTCTTCACACAGGGGTGTATCATTAAGCATCTGGTTTCAGAGGCAGGACACAGACTCTGTCTCACCTCCACACCTACTCACTGAAGGAACCGCCTCCTCACTGCAGCAGTTCCCTGGACACTGGGCTGTCAGCAGACACTCAAACCAACAGGTTACTCTCCAGCTGGGTGTGTGGAGGCAACGACCTTGCTTTCACAGTCTGAGGCACAGCTTCAGCCATCCTGAGGTTCTCAGGCTTTAGACACTGGCATGTCACTCTTCCCAGTGCCTAAAGGGCTTTTAGCATGTGGGAGCATGTGGGTCATCAGTTCAGCAAATGTATGGCCTGAGAAAGCCCAGAGGTACAACCACATGTGGCTCCGCCTGAAGCTTCAGGTTCTCACAGGGCACATGGGCAGGGAGGGTTTAGGTGCAATTTCTCCTTAACTCAGGCATTAGAAGCTTTTGCCAACGACACTGGAGGTGCCTGGACATTGTGCAGTATTCAGCTTCGGAGCTGGCAAGCACATAACAGCTTATCTGTCGGTGAAATGTTACTTAAGTGTAAGACAGGAGTCTTTCAAGCCAGCATCTGTCTTAAAGAGTTCTGCAGAAGTCACTCCTTCATTCCTTATCGACACATTTAACTAATTACATCAGGGAGAAAATAATGTCTACCACCTGCTACCAAAAGCTTAACTCAAACAGTGATTTTTTTCTTTCTCCTAATTCAGTTGTGTTTGGACGAAGCCCTTATCATTCACATCAGCTGCTCACCAAACAGAATGCAGTGCTTCATCATGTGAGCAAATGCATTAGAATGCCCCTCTGAGGAGGCAGCAACTAAGATCCTGCAGTTATGGGGCCACAGAGCATAAATGAGATCAATCCCCATTCCCCACCTCGAATTCCTCCTTGGAGAAGGACATGCACACTTCAGGCAGCTAACATATCAAAACCATCATGTTCTGGTTCATGTTCACAGCCTTCATGGGACTGTAACGGAGGTGTGGGGTTTGTTTCATTTAAGCACTTGAGTCTTGTGCCAAAGCCAAGACTGGTGTCAACTTGTGGCCTCAGCACAGCTTAGTATTTCCGTTTCTTCATGAAAACAAAAGCAGCAGCACTCTTTCAACTACTACTTCCTGACGCATTTATGGTGGTGCTTTGTATCCTCATGGTTTACAGCTTCTCCACACCACACTGAGAAAGATGTAAATCAAGAATGTTTGAAAAGTAGCATGGAAAAGACTGAATGAGGTTGACAACAGGAAAAAAAAACAACACAACAAGCACTGCTTCTCATTAATACTAACAGATCTGTCAACAGAAAGAAGTTAAAAATATAAATAAACGCAACTTACTCTTATTCTGGGGCTCTTTTCACGTTGCTGGAGTTGCGTGAAAGAGAACCAGACCAAACATTACTCAACTGCAGGGAAACGAGGGCCAGACTCTGATCCAGTTTACATGAGTGATGATCCCCAGCAATTCCAGCACAGGTCAGACTTTACTATTAATGCTGAAGTTAGATTTTTTTTTTTTTTACTTCTAAGGAAAATTCCATTTACTTTAACAAACAGTCCTTTAATTACGCTGCTACTTACTGCCCTTTCTTGGTAAGGACATAAATAATTGATCACTAGTACCTTTGTAGCTCCTGAGATCAGAGCCTAGCCTGTGTCGTGGTAGGCCTAAACAGGCAAAAATAGGCTTACCCATGTCCTGGCTTGCCCAGACATGTTTTTCTGCTCTCCTCCCTTCTGCTATGGGGAGAAGCAACTGCAGGAAAGAGGACAAAGAACCTGGAGCCACTGAGCTGTGGCTTGCCCAGATATGTTCCCCTTCTCCCTCTCCTTCTGTGCTGGGGCAAGCAACCACTGGAAATGAAAACAAAAGCCTTGGCTTCACTTAACATGGTCAAGCTTGGCAAAGTGCCATGCTGATTGGCTAATCTATGTCCAAAGGCCCATTAGTCTCTGGTTGTATTGATAAAAAGGGATGAGCAGGTAGCACAGTGTGCTCTGCTACCTCATTGCATCCTGCACTGCCTGGAAACTCCGCTGCCTCAAGTTCACCAGGAACAGGCTCTAAACGCCTGCAGGCACTCGGCCTGCACAGCCAGCCTGACACTGTGCCAAGCCTGCACATGGCATTGCATCCTGCTTGCCCCTCTGCAAAGCTGTTGCTGAATGGGGAGTCAAGAGGAACCAGGTCAGAGACTGTGCCAGACTCCAGCTGCCTGAGAAAACAGCCTGGGAAACTCCAAAGCCTCTAATGGCTTTGGGACCACCGACAGCAACCCCTCCTGTGCTTTGAGTACTGTCTGATACTATTATGTAAGTAAATACTTAAAGCCTCTTGTAATCACTAATTGCCTTCTGCCATAAGCAGAAAGGAGCTTCTTGCATCCATCCAGTGGCTAAGCAGGATAATGAACCACAAGCGGCATAGTGACCACAAGAACCTTCTCTCCAGTATGATGTTTGCATTTGCTGGGTACATCTTAAAGTGTCCCAGTTTTGCCTGTTCCCTGTGTGTATAAACTTCCAAACTCTGCATTTCGAACCTTGTGAATAAGTTTTCTGGCAAGATTTAATGCTAATAAGCAATTTTAATAGTTATTAACAATCTTTGCCTGGATATCAAAATTAATATCAATTATTACTTTTGCATCATTTGTAATACCTGGCAATACCAAATGAGCCTTAAATTATCAACTCTTTCCACTTTTAAGTCTTTAGTAAGTCTTCACTCAGGAAAAACTAAGATATTCAGGGAGAAGGTGCCCAATAGCAGCTTAAAAATCTTGTCTGTGACTGCTAACAACAAGTGAATTACTTTTTCAGGCTAGTCTTCTCAGAGTTGGGAATCAAGCAGACAAGCTATGTGAAGAGATATCAAAGAGCATTCAAGACTGCAAGAAGAAATATCAAAAGCAGCTAAAAGCTACCACTTACCTATTAGCAATTCAAAAGAGCTTGTTTGGAAGATCTTTCCAGTCTGCAGCTGCTACGTAATGTGCATTGCTACTCCTGACAGGTGTCACCTGCTCACACTAAGGTGGCAGATACTACCTTGCCCTACTCTACAGCAGCTCCCCATGACTGGGGATGCACCATGGGACATGTGCATGCCTTGGCTGCTCCAAACCACTGCCTGGCACATCAGTCAGTCAAAATCCACCTTCATCTGTGGTGTTGGCTGTGAGCTGTGCAGAGTGAGGGCAGGCTCATTTTCAGCCTTCCATGTTTTCGCCCTTCCACTGGCTTCCCTGAGGACTGGCAACCTCTAGCCCCGAGGCAGGACAGCCACTGGGAATGTCACTGCCAGAGGTTTCCCAGGGCTCCTCAGAGCACTGCTACTCCATAAATACTTGTAGTTTTCAACATGAGAAAGCATACAAGCAAGAGCCATGAGTGTTCACAGCTAGAACTGCAGCTAACTAGACAAAACATGCATTTTTCTTAAAAGAAATGGAAAAACCCCCACACAATTGTTAAAAAATCTTTAAAGCTAGGACATTGGTACAAATTCCTGTTAAAGTCAGGTTGGATGGGGGCCCTGAGCAACCTGCTCTAGTAGAGGGTGCCTCTTGCTCATGGCAGGGGGTTGGAACTGGGTCCCTTCGAACCCAAACCGCTCTTTGATTGTATGAAAGGACAGTATTCAGTAGATGGCCTCTGCTTCCATGATGAAATACAGACTCCCTCCCTATTTTTATCTCTAAGTGTTCCTCAAAGTCCTTCAGTTATTTCCAATAGGAGGGCACCTGGTGTCTATTTAGCAGTCACATCTGAGTAAGAAAAGCCAGTTGTACAAACAACACCGAGACATCCTAACAGGGCTGTCCTCACTTAAGTTACCCCTTAAAATAGAACACTTTGTAAAATGTCTCGTAACTACAGTTAAGCTTCATAGGTTAGTTATATTTTATCAGCAGTCTCATTATTACCACTATTTAGATTTATTTTTAGTGTCTTCTGCTATACCTCAAATGGAGTAATCTTTTAAGAGATTATGGACTTGATGGTAGACCCTCAGAGTTCCAAAGTACACAGGAACTGAGGGTCTAATCCTGCCTCAGCAGAAAGACCTGTGGCTGTGCAGACTGCTAGCGCATGGTGTCTCAGCTGACAAGGTTCCTTCTCAGTTCTGCCAAAGCTGCACCAAAGATCTTGACTAGATCAGAGCAAAGCTCAGCATGATCTCCAGCATGTGTGGGTCACAGACAGAAGACAAGACACTCAGCCATTGTCCTCCACCACGACCACAAGTCCTGGAAACAAGCCCTTGGTTACACAGCCCTGGGACCCCTCCCTGCAGTCCCTGCCCCAGCTCTGCAGGCTTACCGTTGGGTCGGACAGGAGGGCTGCGGACCAAAGGGCTGGTGGATAAACTGGTGAGTACCATGGCTGCTGTTACTTTATCCATGTCCAGTTCTTCTGAAGATTTTCTGAAACACAGTGAATAGGAGGCAGGAAATACATCAGTAAATAGTCAACTTCTTTTAGTGCTTTGGGTTTGTTTTTTTAAATACCAGCCCAAACCCTAAGCCAGCCTAGAACAGTAACGGAAGCACGGCTCTGAGCACAGGGCTCAAAGCTTTTGTCTTCTGGCAACCTGAGCATATTAAGAGGCTACTATAAGCAAAATGGCTTCAAGTTGCACCAGGGGAGGGGTTTACGTTGGGTGTAAGAAGAAACTTCTTCACCGAAAGGGTTCTCAACCACTGGAACAGGTTCCCCAGGGTTGAATTCCCATCCCTGGAGGTGTTTCAAAGAGGCAGGGATGTGGTGTTGAGTGACATAGCTTGGCACCAGACTTGGTACTGTTAGAGAACAGTTGGAATTCATGATCTTAAAGGTCTTTTCCAACAAAAATTATTCTATGATTCTAAGCAAACCAGCTTCATGTAAATAGGAAAAGCAGCAGGAAAAGAGAATCCACCTTCATGCAAAATTGTGAGGATTATTGTGATCCTCTGTAAGTTTGACTCTGTTCCTTCTTGTGTTCAGACTTCTAGGTGTTCAGATCCTTACAGCTGTGTGTGTACTTTTCTTCTTGGATGAGGATAGAGAGGTGCAAACCCAAGTAAGATTACTAAAACCATTCATAATATGCACTAGCTTCTATAGGGTGAGGAAGAGCTATGAAGTGGATGCAACTTTTCCCTTGTTGCTTCTGCTTAACACAATGAACCTTCCTGTGCTCTCTGAAACTGATCCTGAATTCCTCCTGGTCAGATTATAAACCATTTATTTAAAATAATTTGCAAACCGGAAGAAAAACAGTGCAAAGGGGAAAAAAGAGAACATGTTCTGCAAGTGTGATGGGCACCTGAGCCAGCAGGACAGCACACCAAGAAGAGAGGGACCTATTACTGTCATGGCTTGGCCTTGCTGGAAATCAGCCCCATGTCAGAGGAGAAAGCACAGGGGAAAATGTTATAAGGCAGAGGAGAGCAGCCATCTTTTCAGGAGGAGAGGATTTAAGGAACAGTGGAGGCTTCAGTGACCCATCATTCAAGGTGCAATGGTTTTTTTTCTTTTTCAAACAATTCCTTGTCTGTGAAAATGTTTATACTATCACTTTTTTCCTCCCAGAGTAACTCTCTTACTGACAATGTACAACTTTTGAAGAGTGACTGTATCAAAATAAAACTAGTAAACTCATTAAGTTTAGCAGGATTTTTGCTTTCAATTCTTGTGGCACAGTGGAATCAAAGCAGCAAGCTTCTTGTAAATATTTGCTTTTGAAGGTAGGACTGCTCATCTAAGGCCGCTCACTAGAGATCGAGTTAATTTTTTTCCTTACAAAAGAACCCTTTCCTCCACTCTGTTCTGCACTGCTGAGTTTCTGGACTTTCCCCTGTACCCTGACAGGAGTGCTGTTTAACTGGTCTGGTTGAGTCTTTATTTAAAGCCCAACATGAGAAATGTTCAGCTACCTGATGTTTTCTATCAGCTGTTCATCAGTACTCACTGATGAACCAGGGAAGTGGGGAACCAGACATTCTGGCTGCAGTCCTCTTTCTAGGATCCCATTTCAGCCATTGGGTTGAAGGCTCATTAACTAGAAACTATGCTGCAGTCACAGCCTCTTCATATTTTAGTGAGGTAATCCTGATCTTGTCCATGGAACAGTTCCCAGTTGCTTTATGGCAGATAACAAGGAACATTCTCCCATGCTGGACAGCAGCTTAGCTCTTGTGATTATCATTTACAACATACTACAGCCTGGAACCAAAACACTGACAGTGGTTCTTGCTGGGTATCTGCTATAGCCATGTAACACCAGAATTAATCATCCATCAGGTCCTCTTGCCTGCAGAGGAGCCTTTTGCTCAGAATGCCAAGTGCTGCTGGCCTCAGAAGACCTTTCCTCAGAGATGACAAAGAGATGCTACATTTTCTGGAGATCAACACTGCCAGATGATTTTCCAATTAGCTAATGTCCCAGTATAAAATCTACTCTCTGAGGAGGATTCAGCTGCTCTGTAGTCCACTCCTGCTGGACTACACTGAGTGCCCCTACTCCTTTATCCAGCTGTGGAACCACTAGTAATGGCACTTCTACAACATGAGTACAAGATACACTGGAGAAGCTGATCCCAAGTACTTGTAATCAGCCTTCCAACAAAGCCCCTCTCTGTGTGTGGCAAGAGGGCTAACCTGGGCCTCTGCAGAATTACACAATCACACTACAGCTCTTGTTTCAAGCATTTGCCAAATTGGTGTCAAGAAGTCAGAGTCTAGACGTGGAGCTAATCTCAAAGACTCTCCAAAGAGTCTGCAATTTTAACTTCTTCTAGCTCTTCTGTTGATGTGGTTATTTCCCCTTCTACAATGACCCAAGATTGCTGTTCTGAAGAACTAACCTTTGCTCCAAATAATTTTGTCAATAATTCCCCATAGCTGTCAGTGTTGACCTCTGTGCTCAAGATGAAAGCTTTCACAGGAACAGCCATGAGAATCCCTGCCTTTTCTCACTGTGCTAAACCACACTCCTGCAATTACTGCAATGCTTTTTTTCCTACCTGATCCAGCCTATGAGGTTTTCAATAGAAAAAGCCCAAATAAATCAATCTTTGGACTTTTTATCTGATCACTTTGAGTGTCAGTCATTTTCACTGCTCAGCTGCATCCCACGAATAAGGAGAGCTCCACTCATACTTCCCAGCTACAAGAATGTCAGCAGCTGCAAGTGCTGGTTTCTGTGACTGCTCCCAAACACACTTTTACAGTTTGGCTCATAGATGTAAACACATATTCCATATATCACTCAGTCAGCACTGCTACAGCAACAGCAGCCTGAGAGAGGCAAAGCATGAAGCTGAAGACAGGAACAACTTGAGCCATCTGCATTTAGTCAGCATCACATCTGAGTCGATGCCTTGGACTGCCTCAGACTTTCCCACACACAGCTGTGCAACAGTATTTGCACTTTGTTTGTTACATACTGATTGCTCACAAATAATTTATGCCATCAGTGCTAAAGTGACCTTCTGTAGACTGAAGTTACAATCCCTCATGTTGCTTATACTGTTATTAGGTGTAATGAAATCTGAATCAGTCACAAGGTCATTTACTACATCAGCTGTAATGATTTCTTCTTTCCTCTAATACCACATTGAGGTTTCCAAACACCGTCTCCCAACTTCTGGAGTGATTTATTTGTGCCACTGTGGTCTGGGTTTGAGACCAAGGTGGTTTGGATCCTTCAGTTCCAAGTCTTTGTAAATCTAAGCACACATCGATAGCTGAATTATAATGAACCCTCTGAGACATAAGCAGCAGAAGTCAGAAGACCCTGGGGACAGATCTTTCACCACCACCTCAAGTCTCTCAACATCACATCTCCCCGCTTCCTCTGCAGGGAGAATGGTTTCCCTGGTTCCCTGCAATGCCAGCCTGGCATTTCAAATCATCCTTTTCTTTAGCAGTCATGCTTAAACTAAACTTACTGCCCTCACTCTCACCAAGGCTTCCTTGGTTTTAATGATGATTTTACAGCTTCTAGTTTGGAGCCACTACCCTTCATCCTTTTTAAAATGTCCTTCTCCAGCTCTCCTGTAGTCCTCCTTCAAATACTGGAAGGATGCTCTAAAGTTTCCCTGGAGGCATCTTTTCTCCAGGCTTAACAGGCCCAACTCTCTCAGCCTCTCTTCAGAGGACAGGTGCTGTGGCCCTTGGATTATCTCTGTGGCCTCCTCTTGCCCTGCTCTAATAGTTCAATCTTCTTCTTGTGTCAGGGGCTCCAGAGCTGGATGCTGAACTCCTGGGGGACTTCACAAGAGTGGAGTAGAGGGAAAAAAAATCACCATCCCGAACCACCTGGCCACACTGCTTTTGATGCTGCCAAGCAGAAATTCAACTGTGATGAAGATACCATCTTCAGCACCTCACATACTGTCCCCTGGAAGCTGCCTTCGGTATTAAACCACATATTGTATAGATTTATCAGTCTTACCAAAGAGTTCTAAAATGCCCACATTATGGCTGATGCTACTAAGCCTACCAAAGATAACATAGACAAGATGGCATCATTTTCCATTAGAGAATTCAACTTTCTTCTGTATGGGAATAGAATCATAGAATGGTAAGGTTGGAAAGGACCTCAAGGATCAGCTGGTTCCAACCCCCTGTCATAGGCAGGGACACCTCCCACTAGTACAGGTCACTCAGAGCCTCCTCCACCCTGGCCTTGAACACCTCCAGGGAGGGAGCAGCCAGAACCTCCCTAGGCAACCTGTGCCAGTGTCTCACCACATAGTGTGTTCCTCATAGGAAGTGGAGCCTTTCCCACTGATGCACAACATGAAGAAAGACTGAGAGAACCAGGACTGTTTACTCTGGAGAAGAGAAGGTTGAGAGAGGATCTTACTAATGTCTATGAACATCTGAGGGGTGAGTGTCAAGAGGAGGGGGACAGGCTCTTTTCAGCTGCACCCAGTTATAGGACAAGGAATAATAGATATAGGCTAGAGCAAAGGAAACTCCATCTCAACTGTGAGGGTACTGGAGCATGTTGTCCAGAGAGGCTGTGAAGTCTCCTCCTCTAGAGACTTCCAAAAGCCAACCTGGACATTTTCTTGTGTGCCCTGCCCTAAGTGATCCTGCTTCAGCAGAGGGGTGGGACCCAATGATCTCTAGAGATCTCTTCTGACCCCTAACGTTCTGTGATTTTCCATCTTTTTATTTTTCTGTTTCCATACCACTAGCCCTGGTCTAATGGTCCAGTTTCTTTATCTTCATCTAACACCTAGAAGCTGCTGAGCATGTGCAGTGCTCCACGAGGACAGGTGAGAGCATTTGCAGTCACACAGACACTGACATTTGAAGCTTCCACTAAAATTACTTCAGTAACTTTCGCACCCAGCACAGCAAGCAGCACCTCTCTCTTCAGGAAGGAGGAAAGTCTCAGAGGAGCACTGCTATTAGTTTAGTCTTAAAATCATAGCCCCAAGAGGTGTAGACTTGGAGAGCCAAAGGCAACTGCAAGTATGAATCATTCTGCTTTGCATACCATCCGGCAGTCTGTAATTTCCCTAAATTCGAGCATCCTCTTGTCCTCAACTTCTCCCTTGTCATTTTAGTACCTCTGTCTTGTGATGGTCTGCTCTGGTTTTCCTAACCTCCCTCTTTTTTCCTGATGACAGATTTTCCCCTTGCATATCTGTCTTTTTCTATAGATGTCTGAGAATTTCTGAAGGGAAAAAAGTCTCACCACAATGTAATGAAACTTCGAAGGTGAAGACAAATAAAGCCATGAACAAAATAAATAACATCTTTCCATAAAAGAGATGAAAAGGAGTAACATCAGGCTGTGAAATGCTGGCAGTCAAGGTTTAGTGCCTGCTTATTACCCATTTTGAAGAAGTCCTCTCTGCAGTACCGTACCACCACAGCCTCCTCCTCGGTGCTCTCCTGGGAGCTTCCAGTTAGGATGTAGCTGCTTTGGACCAAAGTGATGTGGATTTCACGGAGAATGAGCTACTTCTCCTTGAGTCTGGAAGCAGCATTCACCTGACAGCAGCTTTTAATGTAAATACAGTGATGACGACTTCCAGAGTCACATTACATTGCTACTCTGTAGATACATTACATTCTGCCCAGCCTGCAGCTGAACACTCTACTTGCAGAACGTCATTGAGTTTTGAAAATATACTATTTTTATTTAAGGAATAATAAGCTGTCCTTAGAATATTCACAATTTCTCTTCCCCCCCACCTCAAGAAAAATAAGGGTACTGAGTTTAATCTTTCTCTTTTGCACTTAATACACTAGTAAGAACTGCAGTGAAGCTACAAGTAGCCAGTGGAGCTGATGGCAAAGCCTGACAGCAGCCTCTTCTCTACCATCACCTTTTGGCTTCTCAAAAGAGATGAATCCTATTATTTCTCTCTTAGTTCTCCACAGCCATATTTTCTTGCACACACACAACCTTGATTCTCTCTGTCTCCTTAGCACAAGTCAGCAGGTCACCAACTCCACTGCTTTGCTCAGGTAAGCTTTGCCTCATTTCACCGCCAGCACAAAGTCTTTATATAATTTGATATTAAAGAAAAGATGCAGGTAGAGGCATTTTCCTGGATGCACTACCCATCTCACCTACTCCTCTTCACTTTCCCAGCCTCACTGGCATGGGCCTAATGTGCCCAGGAAAGTGCTTCCCCAGGCAGTGGGAATGGTCTGTGTGACAGGTTTTTGTTGTTTGTACAGCAGATCTCAGCCTATGAGCAGATCTAGGCACGCTGTGAGTAAAGAATCATGAGTTTATCTTAGTAGGCTGTGTTACCTTCAGTTTCTGAGGTTCTTCCATTCACTAACAGCAAAGCACTTGGCTCAAGCATGCAGGATTGAGGTACTCATCACAGCAGGAACAAGTCCTGGTAGTAAAGAGCGTGAGCCAAAGTGTGTCACAGCAGTAGTATAACGAAAGCTTGCTGATAAAAATACAACTGTGGTGCGCTGTCCTGCTATCTAGGATGTTCCAGTCTCTTGGAAATCATCCAAATTTTTTTGTTGTTGTTGTTGGTTTTTTTTTTTCCTCAGGGAAAGATGATGTTCACTCATAACCCTTGTTTGGTGGCTGCAGCTTCAGTAGTAGGTTTGCCTTATTAGAAGGCATTGCTCAGAGTACAGAGAGGAAAGCCACCTCAACAAATCAGTGTTCTTCAGGCACTGCTCCAGAGGGAGGGAGGGAGGGAAGGAAGGAAGGAGGCGAGGGAGGACCTCAAATAGCCTGACACAGGACTTCAGAACTGTGGGACTCAGATTAAAACAACATTCATGACAGCTTGGAGAGAAGGTGGTCCTTCTGCACTTCAGCGATGACTGCTAATAGTCACAAAACACAGAGCAGAGCCTGTTGCAGAGCCTGCATTAACTGCAATTGTTGTAGATTTTACCAATGACTTGATGAAATAGGGGTAAACTGGGAAGAAAGAGAGAGCAGGTATGCACATGTGCACAGGTCATTAGGAAAGCACCATTTGATCATTCACAATTATTCGGTTTTGCTTTCATCCCTCATCTTCATCCTGCATAGGACCTTATAGCCCAATTTTTGATTTATTAATTTCACATAAAACAATGATCAGGCATCAGACAACATGTTTAGTTTTTGTGCAAAAGGACTATTAGTAGAGTACTGTGTGCACTTCTGGAACCCCCAGCACAGGAAGGACATGGAACTGTTGGAGCGGGTCCAGAGGAGGCCACGGAGATGCTCAGAGGGTTGCAGCAGCTCTGCTATGAAGACAGACTGAGGGAGTTGGGGCTCTGCAGCCTGGAGAAGAGAAAGCTTCCAGGACACCTTATAGTAGCCCTCCAGTATCTGAAGGGGACCTACAGAAAGGCTGGGGAGGGACTATTGACAAGGTCTTGCAATGACAGGACAAGGGGCAATGGGTTTGAACTGGCAGAGGGGAGATTGAAACTGGATGTTAGGAGGAAGTTCTTTCCAGTGAGGGTGGTGAGACCCTGGCACAGGTTGCCCAGGGAGGTTGTGGCTGCTCCCTCCCTGTACGTGTTGAAGGCCAGGCTGGAGGAGGCCTTGAGTGACCTGTGCTAGTGGGAGGTGTCCCTGCCTACGGCAGGGGATTGGAACTCGATGATCCTTGAGATCCCATTCCAACCTTACCATTCTATGATTCTATTTTAACAATAGAATCATTAACTTTAGCATGAGAAAATGAGTTGCATGTTTGTGTCCATCCATACATGATCCACATAATTTACTAACCAAAGGTATTCAGCTATAAATAGCAACACACAGAGCATGGTAAATGAGTCTGAAGCACTTATCTGTAGTATTACATCCTCCAAAAAAACCCACATTTTGCAAACAAAAATATTAAACCAAAGACACGTGTTTTAAGACCAATTTTTTGGGGGGTCATGCTTTGCTATCATGGCCATGTTTGGTAAGACTGAAAATGAACTCTAGGGCAGCCTCAGCCCGTGATGGTTTCTCCTCCCTGCTCACTGTGGTGCTGAAGGGATGCTCTGTCACAAAGGATTCATCAAATGGCCAGGCAGCAAGGTTGTTACACAACACGTCCATCTGCGGTTCCTCTGCTGGCTCTGACTGCTCGCCTCAGGACAGCCCAGCCTGCCGGCACCCTTGCTTGGTATGGAAAAGGCTCTCTTTGCTCTTTAAATAACCCTGAGGATGACGTGTGTGTGACTCCTCGTTGCGGTACCTGGCTGGTGAGGAGCAGTGCATGGAGTCACGCTGATGCAATGCTAACTGCCTCGCCTCCGGGACTGCAGGACCATGAACTCCAAAGTCCTGCCTTTCCAAAGCAGAACCCCAGCAAATCCAGAACAGAATGGGAAATGAAAAAGCAAAGGCTTCAGTCTTGACAATCTCATTTTGCCCATCTCCCCATCCAGGCTGACACTGGATGACCAAGCATGTTGATGGTGAAGCTGCAAAGCAGAGACCACATGCCAGAGAAAGATAGAAAGTTGCTCCCTTCTACTCCCAGCTCCCCATCCAGGCTGACACTGACCAAGCATGTTGATGGTGAAGCTGCAAAGCAGAGACCACATGCCAGAGAAAGATAGAAAGTTGCTCCCTTCTACTCCCAGCTCCCCATCCAGGCTGACACTGACCAAGCATGTTGATGGTGAAGCTGCAAAGCAGTGACTGCAGTCCAGAGAAAGATAGAAAGCTGCTCCCTTCTACTTCCACTACTCCATTAGGGGCCCAAGAATCCTAGGACTGGGATGCACAGGACTCCCACTGGTTTGAACCAGCCTGGTTTCTGTGCTTCTGCCTTGCTAATGGACCTGCTGGTAACTGGAAAGGTTTTTCCCAGATTAAATGGTGTTTAGATAAACACACACCTAAATAACCCCTCTGACCTAGCCAAAAATGAATCATTGGAAAACACAGATTTTCAAACACACAGCCAAATACATTAGGGGGGGAAAAAAAAAAAAGGAAAAAAAAAAAAAAGAGGAAGAAAAGAAAGTTTTGGCCTATTTCTGTAACTCACAGCTTCCTCCAGCACACCTCATTCCCAAGCGATATATTTGAGACAAGATAAAACATTTATCTATTGATGTGAGAAAAGACTGTTCTAGCATAAAGTTATATTTATTAGGGCTGTTTAAAAATCCTCACATGCTGTCAACCCCAGCAGACAGACGTAACTTTGGTCTCCACATTCAGAAGGTCATATTTGACCCACCCAAATCACTACATGGTGGAAGATGTGTCAAAAATAGCACATTTACAAAATATTTAATGAAAATCTAAATGGTATCCTAGGCTGCATCACGAGGAGTGTGGCCAACAGATCAAGAGAGGTGATTCTGCTTCTTTATGCTGCTCTTGCGGGACTCCACCTTGAATACTGTGCCCAGTTCTGGTGTCCCCATCATAAGGGGGGGACAGAGCTGTTGGAGTGAGCCCAGAGGAGGGCTACAAAGATGGTCTGAGGAAGGGAACACTTCTGCTATGAGGATAGGTTGCGGGAGCTGGGGTTGCTCATCCTGGAGAAGGGAGGGCTCTAGGGGGACCTTAGAGCTGCCTTCTAATACTTGGAAGAATCCTACAGGAATGCTGGAGAGGGACTTCTCGTAAGGGTGCCTAGAGACATGGCAAGGGGGAATGGTTTGAAGCTGAGAAAGAGTAGGTTTAGACTGGATCTTAGGGAGAATTTCTTTAGTACAAGGGTGATGAGACTCAGGAACAGGTTGCCAAGGGAGGTTATGGATGCCTCTTCCCTGGGGGCATTCAAGACCAGATGAGGCCTTGAGCTGCTGAGTCTAGCTGAGAGGCATCCATGCTCACAGCAGGGAGGTTGGAGCAGATGATGTCTAAAGTCCCTTCCAACCTGACCCATTCTGTGATTCAAAATAAAATGATGTTGCATATGTGTTCACAGCCATACTGTGGGGAACAAAACCTAGCAATATGGAAGTATCAGGTTTTCAGAAAATATTAAGGTAGTTGCTTTAAAAAAAACTTGTTGCAATCAGGCAACATGATCATCAGTCTCACACACCACTCTTGAACCAGAGATGTGCAGAAGTTAAATTGGCTTCACATTTTAGCCTAGAAGGCATCTGAATTATACAGGGAAGTCCAAATACCTAAGGAAACTTTGCTGCAGTAATATTGAGTGGTAAATAGCCAAGATTTTGGGTAATTCAAATGTAGCAATCAAAAAAGTAAGAATTGCTTTTGGTTTTCAGGTTCATCTCATCTTTTACTCCTCAACAACAGACAGCTTTTTTCCTCAGCTGATTTTCTTCAAACTAGCATCATTTCTAGCAACCACAGAGTCAAATTAAAAGGTAGGGTTTCAAAAGTTGCCTCCACAGAGATTTTCATCACTAACAGTGCAGAGAGTACAATCTAGCAAGCAAGGGCTGTGTTCTCACCACATACATTATGGAGCAGTATGTCTATAGCATATAGAATCAAAGAATTGTTCTGGTTGGAAAAGACCTCTAAGATCATGGAATCCAACCATCAACCTAACACCACCATGGTCATCAAACCATGTCCTGAAGTGCCATGTCCACCCATTTCTTTACCACTTCCAGGGATGGTGACTCCACCAGCTCCCTGGGCAACCTGCCTGTCCGGTTTCTGGCAGTGATCTAAATAAGGTCTGTTCCCAAAACTAAACTGCCAGACAAAATCTGTGGGGCCAATATTTATCTTGTTTTCAACCTCAGCCTTTCTTCAGTTTCATGTTCTATGAACAGAAATTTGTAAAACCATTTTGAGGGGTGTTTTTGCAGACAGGACTGTAACTGTACTCTCAGTTCATGCTGCAGATCGAGCATCTCTTTTCCATTTTTTTTCCTCTTAAAAACTGTGGGTTTTACTACTTTACCAGAGGAAAATCATGAATCTTCAAGCTGTGCCTCAGAAGATGACAGAGCAAAGCTGTGTGCAGAGACTGGAGCATTTCTGCAGACTGACAGACTGGATTTTCCCACATTAGACTGCTGGGATGACTCACTGGCTGAAATTCTGCTTCAGCAGCCCACAGACCTCTGTACTCAACAACAAGCACCTGTGATAAAAGGGATTGCTTCCCTGTTTTCCCCCTACATTTGCACTCCAGAAATATTTCATGAAGGTAGATGCTGTCTTTTTCTTCCCTGACTGAAGATATAATTTGACAAGGGCAGTTTAAGCACAGCTTGTTAATGTTCAATAGCAATTGATTATGTAAGGCTCTTTAAAATTCATTTATAGTGCTGACAAGAACACATTTATTGGTGGAAAGAGAAAATAAATACCTGCTCTACTCAGAAATCAGCTGTCAGCCCTGCTGAGTTGCTACATAATTTAAATTCCATCAATTTTCCACTGGAGAAACTCCCAGCAGGAAACATAAAAGACCTAAGAAGAACTTTCTGCAAATACCTGGGAGTCCTTCAGCCAAGTCGTACTTTTGCCTGTGCTGTTTTTAAGCCAAGTGTGCTAAAATCAATGGGTTTGTGCATGAGTGGCTATGCTGGGTCTTGTGAAACAATCACAGAGTACCATTGTACCACTGCTGGAAATTTTCCTGACTCAACCAAGTCCTCAGATCAGAAAAATGAAATGGTCCACTAATAAAAACTGTGGTCCCCTTTTCTCAATACTTACCATAAATACCAAGGTCTAATCCTGTAAAATTCACTGTGTCAAGAATTTTACCAAAACTCTTTTTTTCTTTTTCTCGCTCTAAAACACAACCTCCATCTTCCCAGAAAATGCCTGTTTGGTACTTACTACATGATTAAAATACATCTATATTATGACTTTAGCCCTTTAAAAGGGAGTGCGATTAATTATTTCAAATTTACTTATTTATTTGGGAAAATTAAATGCAGGATTAAGCAATAGCTAAATGGATCCGCTGCCTTACATTTCCAAACCAAGAAAAAAAAAAAAAGAAATGTCCCTGCATTTAAAACACAATTCTGGAGACAAGCACATGAAAATGTGTATGTTGAGTCTCTTCTGAACGACAGTTTTCAAAATCAGAGCTCCTGAAATACTCAGGAGCTGAATGGAAGTACCAGTTAGAATACACCGGTCTGGCACAGCACAAGAGCCTTGTGTCCTACGTGTGTATGTACCAACACACATAAATATGTGTACACACACACAGAGGTCAGCCCAGGATGGCCTATCATGGGTCCCAACAGGTAGGAATTTTGGTGCTGGGGAGTTGGCAGTACTATGGTGCCACTGTTTGCCCATTAGTGTGGTGTGGCAGGGCACACCCAAGTTCCTGCCCCACAGGAGGTTTGAATGGGCTGCAAAACTGTTCTGCTCCCCCCCACCTCTGGTTCCAGGGGTTTGGAATGTGAAAGGAGTAGGTGTCAAGTACCTTACCCCACCCCTGCAGGCTTGAATGGGGGAGAGCAAACCACCCTAGCAAATATATATGGCAACGGGACACATTATCTAGCAAGACTGCTAAGAGGAACTGCCAGCCACGGCCTGCCAGCAAGGGACTTCAAGTTGAACTTTGACTGGGACTTGGACTCGGACCTTGACTTAGACCTGGAGTTGGTCCTTGAGGGGCATCTGGAAGAACAGTGATGAGAAAGCACAGTCCCTGCTCTCGACCATCAGATCCTGCCTGCCTGTTGAAGGGACCTGCCTTTGCTGTAATCGTGAGCATGCTGCGAGCAGCCTGAGCTTTACCCTGTGCTGCCCCACGAAGTATGAAAGACTGCCGACAGGGAGCCAAGGGACTGCTGCCCCACGATCTGCACTACAAGGCACTGCCACACAGACTGCCGACAGGGAGCCAAGGGACTGCTGCCCCACGATCTGCACTACAAGGCACTGCCACACAGACTGCCGACAGGGAGCCAAGGGACTATCTCTGAATTCCTACTCCACCGCCACAAGTAGCGCAGACATTCCCTAGGGCTCCAGGCTGCCTTTTATTTGTAAGTGCAGCAAAGCTTTTTATTTATAGCAAACCTTTTCCAACTTTCTGTTTTTTCTGAATTACTACATTTCCTGTAAGCATCCTTGTGAAAGATTTTCCTGACCGAATTTCTGAACCCCATCTAATTAATTTATATATAGTTGTGGGCAGGGCTTTCCAGAAATAAAATAACTATGGATTTTATAATTCCTGCCTCGGTAATTCTCACAACCAATTCATGTGGTAGCTCAGGATTAGATCCAGGCAAGAGACCACCAGAAGTGATACTAGTGAAGTTCAAGCCTGTGTCTCTCGTCTCTCAGGCAAAGAACTTATGTCCTGCAGAAGCCTGGAAATTCTGGCTGCATCTCAAGAAATAAAAATCCAGCCTCAAATTTAAAAATTGTGTTTTGCTGATTTTTTTTTTTTTTAAATTGGTAAACCAAGAAAGCCGGGTGGGGAATTTTTAGAAGGGTTTGTAGTGATAAAACAAGAGGGAATGGATTGAAGCTTGAGAAGGGTAGATTTAGACTGGACATAAGGAAGAAATTCTTTACATGGAGGCTGGTGAGACACTGGAACAGGTTGTCCAGGGAGGTCATGGACTCCCCTTCCCTAAAGGTGTTCAAGGCCAGTTTGGATGAGGCCTTGAGCAACCTGGTCTAGTGGAAGTTGTCCCTGCCCATGGTAGGGCAGCTGAAACTAGATGATCTTCAAGGTCCCTTCCAACTTAAACTATTCTATGACTCTATAAACCAAGTGTTGGTTTCCCTTCTTCCACCCTCAGGATTCATCTTGTCCCACACCTATAATTAGCAGTATCTGAAAAAATATAGCAAACAACAGAAACCAACAAATATTCAGAAGGCTTTGGTAAGAAATCTAGGACACCTGTATCTGTATTTAATTTTTAAATGTAGCATTAGATATATTATAAATTATAGCATTATGTATTACTATAGATGCATTAGTTAGTATTATGCATTTTAAATGCAGTATTATTTAAATATGTTGCTTCCAGCTAGGTAAATTCAGTTTCCTGGGAATAAAAAAGGGATAGCTGAGAGCACTGATTATTCTTACTCTCCCACAAGCCACTTGCACCCCACCTTGATTTGTAGTTTTCATCTGCTTCCTTAATTGCTGTCATTGACAGGTGCTTGTGGGTCACAGCTCTGGAACCAATTCTGTCAGGGCAAGCAGGAAAGCAGCACTACATCTTCCTTCAAGTCCCCCTGCTCAGCCTCTGTGTGCTATGCTCAGCACCAAGAGCTGTGTGCCTGTTGGTGCAACACCCAGGGCTGCTCCATCTGCAAGATCTGCAACCTGAAGGATGGGTTTCTGTGGGGAGAGGCTGAGAGCCCTGGGGCTGTCCAGCCTGGAGAAGCACAGCCTGAGAGGGGATTTTATCAATAATTAGTATTTAAAGGGTTTGGGTCAAAAACACGGTGCTGGCCTCTTTTCAGTGGTGCCCAGTGAGAGGATAAGGGACAATGGACACAGACTGGAACCCAGGAGCTTCTGCCCAAGCATAGGGAAAAGCACCTTTGCTGAGAGAGTGACTGACCAGAGATGTGGAGTCTGTGTCTCTGCAGAGATTCCGAACCCATGATCCTGGGCAACCTGCTCTGAGTGACTCTTTTAAAGAGGGCTGGACTAGATGATCTCCAGACATCCCTCATGATGCTCACCAAGCTGGGATTCTGTGGTATAGGAGTAACCAGGTGTCATATCTCAAGCCCAAGCTCTACTGAATTTAAGATTTCTCTCTGTATCACTTGTTGCATCACAGTTACTAAGACTGGTCTAAAGGACATGGCTAAGGTACTTTGCATCAGGAGTGGGAACATTATAAGTTGTTACAGACAGTAGGAATAATGAAGGTTTTAGATACACAGAATTTCACCCTATCCTGGGTCCAGAGGAGGGCCACAAAGATGATCAGAGGGCTGCAGCAGCTCTCCTATGAAGACAGGCTACAAGAGTTGGGGCTCTGCAGCCTGGAGNGCTGCTCCCTCCCTGGAGGTGTTCGAGGCCAGGTTGGAGGAGGCCTTGAGCGACCTGTACTAGTGGGAGGTGTCCCTGCCTATGGCAGGGGGTTGGAACTAGATGATCCTTGAGGTCCTTTCCAATCTAACCATTCTATGATCCTCACATCAGAAGGTAGGTGTTGCACCAAAAGAGACAGCACTAAGTATACACAAGAAACCAAAGTAATGTTTACATTAATATTTATCCCATTTTACCCTTCTTAAGACAGGTCCCCAAGCATCTTCCAGATGCCTAGCACAATTCTGCTCTCACTACTTGCACTCAGCATCTCAACCAAGTACCTTAATCATTGAAAAAACCTGTTAAATGAGTTTCTGAGGGGAATTACACTGAGTTAAAAGTGTGCAAATCCACAAACTCCTCTAGCCTACAGCAATGCAGGAGGCAAAGTATAGCAGCAGAAGCAGTTCCCAGCATCTGAATCAGCTGCTTTGAGCCCTCTGCAAGATGGGATGGTTTCTGGGAATACACCTAGCCTGCATCCTCAGTTGGTTTAAGGGGTCCATCTTCCTTCACAGTAGAGACAGAAATTTTAAAGTTGCCTTTTAAATCTGTGTGAGGAGAATCCTCTCTGATACTAAATGTCTGAAAACAGTGAAGGGCAAACCTATGTAGTGCTCAGATACTTTCTCATGGATTAGTTTTTAGAATGTATTGAGCCCAAATGTGGCCACTGCAAATATAAGAACATTTGGGTCTTTCAAGCAAAGTTTCACATTTAAATTTCTATTAGAAATGAAAACTCTGTAACTGAATGCAGTAACACAGCCTTGTTGATGCTCCTCCAATAAGGAACATCTATACATCTACATACCCATCTTCCATAAAAAGGCAATTTCTTGTTGAAAACTTGTCTTGCAAAAATATTAAGGAGCGGGAATGGGGGGAGAATAAAACCCCAACCTGCTTATGGGAACAGCAGAGATGCCATTTTCCAACAACACTCTGGAAGCAAAACAGAGTTCACTCTTTTTTGTTTTGCACTGATGCCAGATTTTGTTTAGTAGAAGCTCTCTTAGGCCTTTAAATAATTCATAACACAGTGCCTGTTGTTTAGTTCAAGGAGGGAGGTTGGAGAATTTTAATCAAACCAGAGATGAATTGGCACAGCTGTAACTCTGCAAGATCCCTCCCCAATGAGCTCATCCCCTAGCAGTGCAAATTAGAATGACATCATGCTTGCAATGCTGCAGACATGCACTCAGACTCGCTCCCTATCTCCTCCTCCCCACACAGGATTTCTGCTGCTTCTTCACATAGCTGTTTTCCAAAAAAGATCATTAGATACAGATACACCCAGACAGAGGGAACAGCAGGTGGAGGATCTGCCAATAAAACCATGGGGTTTGTCCTGTTAGATCTGTCACAGCTCCAGCACAGACACAGAAAACACATCTTTCTATCTGGCACTGCATATTTACCAGTCCAACTCAAAGATGCTTTAAAAGAAGACGTGTAGTGACATTGCCTTTGAATAAGATCCACGAGTGCTTTCCAAAGGACTGCTCAATGCTTTTACTCCATCTTCGTCAAGCACACAACGTCATGACCTTTAGCTCACAAAAACAGGTCTCAAACAAGTGTGTTTGCAAAGGAAAACATTTATACAGTTGAAATCTCTCGTTCCCTAAACCCTGTTTCAGTCAGCAATCAGACACTTAAGGTGCAGGTACAAAAATATGCAATAGAAGTGAAAAGTCAGAAACTACTGATAATGGATAACTTAACAAATAAACCAAACAGTTAATACAAAGCCTATAGACAAAAATAATGCATGGGCATGAAACACTTGGAGAACTAACCTGCAGAAATTCAAGGTGTTTTCCTAACTGTCCTTAAAAACGGGCAGCTGCATTTGTTTACTCTCATGAGTCTGCTAGCCCAGGTCCACCACAAGCTGAGTGACTTCAGCAAGTACAGTAAGCAATAAGGAGCTCATTTAGGCCTACTTCATACTTTTCAGTAATAGAAGTTATTCTTTTTCTGGAGAAGTTTCTAAAACTCATGTTTGCAGTAGAAAGCACAGCTTAGTTGTCTGACACTGCGTGCCTCTCACTAAAACAAAACTGGAAACACCTCTCAGTATCACAGCAGGCACTGTTTTGGTAAACAGCCCACACCAAGATCAGGTTTCTTTCTTCAAGGCATAGAACATAAACACCCATACGAGATTATAAAGGGGAAGAAATACAACCTAAGAAAAGTTTTAAACCTCTGTATTCCTCATAAAACACACAAAAAATGCTTTCTGCAATTTTAAGACTGCAGGTATTTTTTTTTTCTGCCCACTTGCCAAATCATCTATAAAAACCAGCCTAAGTTAACATATCCAAAGCTAAGTAACATAGTTTTAGTGTGTAGCATCATCTCTTTGCCCTCTAGTCCACATCAAACCCAAGAGACCAGGTTTCTGCTCCATGTAAGAGTGACAGAATACAGCTGCGGGAGGTTTACACTTGTCAGTTCTAACACCAAACTGCTGTTTTTTTCTAGGCTTCATGCTGCCTGTGGAACTATTCCACCTAAAATCCACAGTTTGAAGGGGGGAAAAAAATGGTACATAGCAGATTCTCAGTAACACCTGAAGAGCTTTGTGGACAGCAAACAGACCACTGAAGAACATTAAAACAGCTTTTTAGATACAGAGGAAAAATAGAAAATTAGGAGAAACCAAACACGGAGAAGATAGAGAATGGGTGCACTTGACACTGATGAAGAATGTGGGGCAGCTGAATGCAGTCAGGAGCGGGCACCACACAGCCTAAACCAAGACAAAAGGTGCACCACAATGAGAAGGGTCTTCCAGACACCAGAGGCATAGCTGCTTACCTTGAAGGGGAACGTAACTGGGGTGTTCTGAGAGTGTTAGAAACGTCTGAGGAGCACTTGGTTAAATCCAGTAGAACAAAACAACCAGAGGGCACAGGCAGTGTGGCTGCAGAGGGCAAAGGACTGTTACAGCCTGACCTGTCCAGTGTGGAAGCAGAAGAGGAAAAAGCCAACCTCTCAGGTCAGAGAACTTCAGCACTGACTCTGCATAGTGCTTCTAGTGTTTGAGACAGTGGTGTCATTCCTGGACTAGGATTCTTTTTTTCACTTTGCCTCTTTCTTGCATCTCCTTCCACCCCAAGGAATCCTGTCTAGCCTTTCCATGTAAAACACTTGCACACTGATATGCTCAAGATTTCAGAACATAAGATTTTGGGAGAGGAAAACAAGCCAAAACATCTCTTGTGATCCAAGTGCAGATTTTCAGTCTTGTAAACAGATTCTGTATTGTGAAGATCTGTTCAGAAATCTACCATCTTAGCATTAAAGTCTTTGGCAATTAGTCCCAGATCCAAATTCTGTGGCTTTGTTCTACCACATATTTATCTTTCAGTATTTACCGCTCTTATAATGTCAAGCAGCTTGAACCTCTCCTGCCCCAAAGATGGGATGCTCTGAATTAAAGGCTAAGCAGAAAGAGAACGTTTAGATGAAACAACAGATCATTTCATCTCTCTACATGATTACTTTGCTCCAGAAGATGCTAACAAAATGCATCAGTAGCACCTCTGCTTTAAAAAAAAAAAAAAAAAAGAGTAATTTTAGATTTGTAATTAGACAGGAACTTTTTTACCTAAGCTCTTCCCCATCTTCTTTCCATCTGTGCACAGCAGCAAGAAGATGTAATGCAATTTAGTGCCTAACGGCATGCAATTTCAGTGCTCAATAAGCCTCCCCAAGCAGAAAATACGTAAATAAATAGTTACAGTGTGGAAAAAACTCTGTTGACATAGAAGATTTGTCCTGCTGCTGCTTTCCAAAGCTGCACAGAATGATTCCCACTTGGGTAGTCAAAGATTATCAATTATTAAATGGTCTTTGTAAACAATCTCATTTTGTAAAAGTTATGAAAATCTATGGCATATGAACCACATCTTCGCATGAGTTCAATGAAACTACACACATACATGCACATATACCTGGACATCAAGTGTGACTTTGTGAAGGATACTTTAAAAAACACCACCCAGAAGTACCATCATTTCATGCAATATTTGTTTATGTGGATTTTTCAGAATGACATGTATTAATTTACATTTCTCTGATCTGCATAAGCAAGACCAGACCAAGGTCTGCTGCTAGTTTTTCAAAGACAGGGACCTAAACTGTAAGATGCAAGATGGGCAGGTGCAACAACACCAGCTGCAAGAGAAAGTGTATGCCCAGAGAGGACAGAGGTGGTCAATCTCTTGTGTAACATGAGGCAGAAGTGGCACTTTAAGGAATAGTTAAAGACATTTCCACAGGTCTTTATGTTGTGCAAGCCATGAGTAACAGGTAACTCAGTGCAAGTATGTGGACAATAACCAGCACAGGAACTTACAGATGCAATAGAATCATAGAATGGTAAGGTTGGAAGGGACCTCAAGGATCATCTAGTTCCAACCCCCTGCCATAGGCAGGGACGCCTCCCACTAGTACAGGTCACTCAGGGCCTCCTCCAACCTGGCCTCGAACACCTCCAGGGAGGGAGCAGCCACAACTTCCCTGGGCAACCTGTGCCAGTGTCTCACCACCCTCACTGCAAACCACTTCCTCCTAACATCCAGTCTAAATCTCCCCTCTGACAGTTCAAACCCATTGCCCCTTGTCCTGTCATTACAAGACCTTGGCAATAGTCCCTCCCCAGCCTTCCTGTAGGCCCCCTTCAGATACTGGAAGGCTACTCTAAGGTGTCCTGGAAGCCTTCTCTTCTCCAGGCTGCAGAGCCCCAACTCTCTCAGCCTGTCCTCACAGCAGAGCTGCTGCAGCCCTTTGAGCACCTTTGTGGCGCCCTCTGGACCCCCTCCAAAAGTTCCATGTCCTTCCTGTGCTGGGGG
>VWYK01080370.1:16484-30860 GCA_013399775.1 Semnornis frantzii | reverse complement strand
CCCTGCCTATGGCAGGGGCTGGAACTAGATGATCCTTGAGGTCCTTTCCAACCTTACCATTCTACGATTCTATGGTAAACTATTACTAATAGAAGACTGGATATTACTAATTTAAATTGGATATTAGAAGAAACTCCTTCACTGAAGAGGTCCTCAAAGACTGGAACAGGCAGCCCAGGGAGGTGGTGGAATCTCCATCCCTTCAGGTATTTAATGAGGCAGGGATGTGATCCTTAGGGACATGGCTTGTCACCAAACTTGGTAGAGTTAAGAGACTGGTTGGATTTGATGATCTTAAAAGTCTTTTCCAACTGAAACGGTTCCATGATTCTATTAAAGGGGAGTAAGAAAAATCATCCCAGGTCTTGTGCTGACCTGGTTAAAGAGGGAAAAATTTACCAAAATATAGATCTGGTAAATATTTTTAAAAGGAGGTTTAAAACAGAGTCAAGGTACTGTTTGCTCCAAAACTAGTTTTTCTCTAGTTAAGTATACATACCACCAACATAACCAGGAGAGTTTCCAGTTTCAGAAAGATAAGGCAATACTGTACCTTGAGAAGCTCTGTTACTCCTGGTTTCATTTAGTATTTGTTGCTTGATAAACACCAAGTAACTGCAGGGCACCAACGTGCTGCTGCAGCCCATCACACCAGCCATTAAACACTGCATTCCTCAGCTGAGCCAGTACTTAAAGAAGCAGTTACTGAGTTCTGCTTCCTTCTGCTAACAGCAGATCCTCATCTCTCAAATACAATTTTGTTTCCTTTGTACTCAGAGGTTTCTACTAAGTGGGAGAAGAAAGAAGCATTGATCAGATTAACATTAGAGTATTTTCAGCATTCTCACACTGTTGGATCCTTGCACTGGGGTGCTTCATTTGGAGAGTTGCTAAACAGAAGTGAAGCCCTGTGAGAGGCTGCCAGTGGAAGAGGTAAGAACCAGTGACACCCTGCAGAGCCACTTCTGTCACTATGACTGACATGTGTTTTCTAAAGCACTGTTTCATTTTATACACATGCACACATTCTGTGCAGCCCATTTCGAGTCTCCCAGAAGCTATTTTTTCAGCAAATTAACCTAAACCCCACTCTCCACAAAACATTCTCTTAGATGCTTCTTGGTAGACATTTCACAGAATTACAGAATGGCTCAAGTTGGAAGGGACCTTAGAAATCATCTACTCCAACCTCCCTGCCATGGGCACATACACCTCACAACTAGACTTGGCTGCTCAAGGCCTCATCTAATCTGGTCTTAAACATCTCCAGGGAGGAGGCATCCACAACCTCCCTGGGCAACCTAATCCAGAGTCTCACCACCCTCATACTAAAGAATTTCTTTTCAAAATCCAATCTAAATTTACTCTCCCTCAATTTCAAAACATTTCCTCTTGTCCTACTGCTAGACACACTTACAAGAAGTCCCTCTCCAGGCTTCCTGTAGGATCCCTTCAGGTACCAGAAGGTAGCTCTAAGGTGTGTCCCCNGGTAGCTCTAAGGTGTCCCCCCCCGAGCCGTCTCTTCTCCAGACTGAACAACCTCAGCAGCCTCAACCTATCCTCACAGCAGAAGTGTACCAGTCCTTGGATCATCTTCGTGGCCCTCCTCTGGACTCAGTCCAATGCTCCTGTGTCCTTATGATGAAGACACCAGAATTGGGTGCAGCATGATCAGATATGCAGCTGTATCACAAGTGGAGATGCAGCAAACAAAGGAAGATCTGAATAAGCTGAAAGATGAGGAAAGCTAGGAGAGTTTGGAAAAGATTACACAGTTGACAAATGGCCTAACACACATAGCTTTGAGAAGAAATTCTTCAACACCTTCTTTCCATCTCTAGCCTTAAGACAAGGCTACACAGCAGCTGATCAAACGCAGTAGAACTCAATTACTGAGGTGATTTGAGACAGCCAATATGGCTTCACCAAGGGCAAGTCCTGCCTGACCAATCTAGTATCCTTCTATGAGGTAGCGGACAAGAGAAACATCACCTGTCTGGACTTCTGTAAAGCTCTTGACAGAGCCCTCCACTCTAACATGAGAGGCTGGCTTCAGTGCAGCTACACAGCTGAAATAGTTTCTGGCAGCTGCAGCCTCTTCTACAAGCACCTCAGACTCTCAATATTATCAGTACCAACAGGTGTTTCCTTTGCTATTTTTTATTTAATTGAAATCTAGATTAAATTAATCATTGGAGCTAAGAGATTATGCAGAGCCTCCTCTCCTTGAGGTTCTCCTCAGAAGCCAGATGACTTGGAAGCCTGTCCCGTTTTTAGTAATGCCTCATGAGGCTTAAGTTCGTAAGCATATCTTTGCTGAAAACACATTGCAGGTGCTTTGAACTTCTCACCTTCTAACAGCAGAGGTGTGGCCTGAGCTGCAGAGAACATCAAACACACAACCATGCATTTTCTTACCTGAAAAATGAACCTTTCTGCTTTTTACTTTCACGTACTGAGGTTAATGGGGTGTGAGAGGTGGTATCACAGACACTAAGCTCTTCATAAGGTAAGCTACCAAAGAAGAAGGACTGATGCATTTATTCTTCTTTTAAATCTCTACTGCTGTGAAACATACTCTTCTGTTTGAAGACCAACCTGAGTGCAGAACCAGTCAAGTTGCCAAATTCATGCACAGGTCTCACTGCTGAACATCCTGGGTGACTGCAAGACTTTGAGACCTGTGCTTTACATGACCTGAGTTAATTATCCAAATACAAAAGATCTTAAAAACAGAAATGACACTCTAAGAATGCAAGCTTTTGACCATCTTTTGAATCCAAATATCAGAATAGAAAAAGCATTTTAATATCCAAGAGAAACCAGGAGTTTGGGGGGTTTTTTTGAGGATATTTTTTTTTGTCTTTTGAGCTTTTTTTTTTTTAATGTCTCCTTAAGGCTATTAGGCATAAAGGGCAGGAAGGACACAAAGAGGGGCTGTAAGCTTTTATATGGAGAAGAGGAAGGTATTTTGCTCTGGCTTTGAACCAGAAGCTTTCTCCTGTTTTTCAACAGGGCTTTGAGGTGAGACTTTGAACAAGGGACCTCAGAGGGGATGTATAAACTGGGCATAGAAGTTAGAAGCTGGCTGTTGGAACTCAGCAGAGGTAGTCTTCACTTCCAATCCTGCTCCAGCCCTTGCTTTGCTGGGCAGTCACTTCCTCCTGCTGTGTCACTTCTCAAACATCTTTAAAGCAGTTTTGCTTACTGTTGTCTCTTATTTTGAAACATACCAGTGTCTGTACAGCAGTGAATCATAAAAATGCTATACTATGCATTATTATTTTTACTGCCAGGACAGTTGCTATTCTGCACACATTCAGGCAGGCTTGATATATTTTGAAGGTATTACCACTTGAGTAATGCTTTTTCACCCAGAAGTAAACTGTTAACTCCCCATGCACATATGAAGTTCAGTTATCAAGCACAAAGCATCTTCTCTTCTCAATTATCCAGCACACTAATAACATGTGCTGCAGAACACAAGTGTGTAAGGGTGCACACACAGGCAGAAGGGGAAGTCCATGGGAAACCATTCCCATCAATGCAGTCTGCAAAGCAGCCAAACTCAGTCATTAAGTTCTGGATGTCACACGTTTCAACTGGACGGTGCACAGGAAAATATGCAGCAGGAAATGGTTCTTCACTTTTACCAGGGGCTCATCTGTTCAACCAACCCTGAGTCTAAGTTCACTCCAACTCCCACAGAAGGCAAAGTATTACTGTCAGGGGAAGGGAAAATTGAAATAATCTTTAAAACTCATGTAAAGCAGATACTTTTTGACCTTCTGTTCTCAAGGCTCTGTAGATATGCACGTATTATGTTTTATATACAGTGAACATATACAGCTGTATAAAGTGAACACTTCATCAGCACTGTTCTGCAATCTGGTATTTGTCAAAACCTATCTAGTGCACCACTATTAAAAGCCACATGGATGGATGGTTGCCAGACTCCCCCCCACGCAAAAGCAGTGCATCTGCTTTGTACCTGCTGTAAACAAACTGCATTTGGAGCATTGATCCTCACGCCAAGCCTCCAGCAGCACTCTGCTGTTGGGGAGCACAGAGGGAAAGAGATGTGAGCAGGAGGAGATGCCGAAGTATATTAAACGTTATAAAAAAGGGATTACTCAGTTTCAAATATAGAATGTTAAAACTACTGCTTTTACAAGTGAACTTCTCTAAACTCATTTTAGTGCTGGTGGACAAAAGTGGCATTTCTGGGCTTCCAGCCACACATGAGCTACAGATAGATTGGGCCAGGTCCAATGCTGAGCCCATACATAATGCATTAATACAGAAAATATTACATTCCCATTCCCTGTGTGAAAACAGCAGCAGTCTCACCTAGTTATCCTACTCACTAACCTCACAGATGTACTCAACCAGCTGTAGAGCTCCTCTACTCTTCTTCACCACTATTTTACCTCATGTATTAAAACTGGAGAACAGAGGGTGAAAAAAACCCAGAAAAAGTTGATGCTTAAAGGGTATGACCTACAAATTCCTCAAGCAACAGGCATCTTCAGTTTCTGCTTGTGACATGCTCAAGGGTATCTGCCACCATGCATATCTGCTGAACGATGCCAGTCCCCTTTCAGTCTCATCCCATCCCATCTCCAATATGATCTCCCTTGTTCAGTGGAGGGTGCCTCACTCCCTTGCCCTCAGCAAAAGACTAGAGCCTGAACATCTCTGCCACAATAAAAGGAGATCTTCACTCACAGAATGTCAATTTATAACTTATTCATGCAACTTATACTACACAGCAGCCAGATAAAAGGTGTCCCTTCCACTTCCCAAAAGAGACTGGATGGAGAGGAAAACACGAAACAAAAGGAGGGGGTATGTTGTTCTCCATGCCCACTGGGGTAAGGCAAAGAAGCAATGGACATAAAAAGCAGTGAAAAAGGTTTTAGCTGTAATTGGAAAGCATTCTAGCAGTGAATATATTTAAACCTTGTAACGGATGACTGAATGATAACTTTTCAATAGCTATCAACTTTTAGGAACAAATTAGACAGTTATCCAAAGGGATCTTACTGGGGAGCAGCTGTGAGCTGTGTGAC
Organism: Semnornis frantzii; assembly: GCA_013399775.1. Classification (NCBI taxonomy): domain Eukaryota; kingdom Metazoa; phylum Chordata; class Aves; order Piciformes; family Ramphastidae; genus Semnornis; species Semnornis frantzii. The sequence continues at coordinate 25,788 of VWYK01080370.1, read as the reverse complement.
TAGTGGAGGACCTTTCACCTGTATTTTTTGGCTGTTCCAATCAATCAAAACATGCCAATCTCTCTCCTATCTTCTAAACACATCTCTGAGGCAACAGTATTTAAGCTCCGAGTACACTAAGTGAGCAATTATCAACTATCTGGTAAAGATGAGGATTTGGGAAGTCTGGCAATACACCAGAAATAAAATATGTAGTCATACATCTCCCAGCAGATAAGAGTTTGGGAAAGTGTTCAGCATATTTTTTAAACAGAACATGGTATGAGTTTAAGGTTGGTAAAATCTGTTCAAATATTTTCCATTAAAATGACAGCAACTTTTTCTATCACCAAGGCCAGGCCCTGAAATAATGACAGCACATCCAGTTTTCCCATCGAGATAACTCTAATGTAACCCAGGGATGTACTCAGGCTATAGGCACACACAGATGGGTCAAGGAAATGCATAAATCTTCACCAATCTCAGTGCCGCTTTCTTTAATGGATTTTATAAACCCCAGCACTTCTTCTGTGTATGTTAGGCGCTGCAGATGAAGGTCAGACTTTGTTTTCATTGAAATCAGTTCAGGAAGATGCATGGTAGCAGGACCAATTTGCTTCAGCAGTCCTACACCAGTTGCAAGGGCAGCACGCTGCATGTGCAGCTTGGCTCTTGTCCTCTACACAAAGCTGCCCTACCAACAAACCTTTCTGACAATCTAAAGAGAGCCTGGGTTTGTATGCAGGGAGGAAGCAAGGCCCCCTCAACTCTGTAAAACTCAACTTTCCTAACAGGTACCCATCCATTCATGCTTCCACATAACTGGCAGAATGGGGTCACCATATTCCTAGGATTGGGTTCCTAAGGTCCCTTCCAAGTTCTACCATTCTATGATTCTATCATGCTGTAATGGTTAGTCTACAGGCTAAATTTTGGGCTCAAGTATAGTGCAGACAGAAAACAAGCCATTAAACCTAGCAATATATACTCAAAGCTGGTCTACAAAGAAAGGAAACTAGCCATCTGTTCACAATGGTTGTTCTCAGGGTTTTATGCTGTCTACTTTTCACTTTACTTGTAGGGTTTCAGTTTGGGGGTTTTTGTTTGGTTGCATTTGGTTGATTTCTGTTTTGGTTTGGTTTTATTGTTCTGTTTGGTTTGTTGCTGGTTGCTTTGATGTTGTTTGGCTTATTTAATATATACTAGAAAGATAAACTTCCTCACAATCTAGTGTTCTCTTTAGGCTGTTTACAGAAATCAAGCAACAATTTGTCTGTCACTGCTTATATAAAGGAAATCGTATGTGTGGTGTTCGGGGTCTCACAACAGGCATTACTCAGCAAGTTTTAATGATCCTGTTGGTGATTTAGTGTTGGATAGAAATATACCCACATGCACACATACACATCTACCTTTGCTTCTGAAAGCTTTATACTTCTGGCTAGATCACAGAAACGAAGATACTACCAAGCAAAGAGATTTTGAACTTCAGTCTGTTTTTCACTGTTCCCCACTTCAAACAAAAAATGGATATAATCATCTTAGATGGCATAGTCTTAAGAGAGGTGATTCTGTCACATTGCTCTGGTGAGACTGTACCTGGAGTAGTGTCCAGCTCTGGAGCCTTCAATACAGGCAGGACAAGGACCTGATAGAGTGGGTCCAGAGAAGGTTACAAAAATGATCAGGGGTTGGAGCACCTCTGCTACAAAAACAGGCTGAGGAAGCTCAGGTTGTTCAGCCTAGAGAAGAGAAGGCTCCAGGGAGATCTAATAGTGACCTTCCAGTACCTGAAGTGGGCTACAAAAGGATGTAAAGAGACTGTTTTCAAAGGCCTGTAGTGCTAGGACATGGGACGATGGTTTCATACTAGAGAAGAGTAGATTTAGATTAGATATTAGGAACAAGTTCTTTATCATAAGGGTGGTAAAACACTGGGAGAGGTTTGCCCAGGGAGTCAGATGAGCCCCCATACCTGGATGTTCATGGTGATGTTCCATGGGGATCTGGGCAATATGATCTAGTTGAGGATGCCCTTGCTGACTGCAGAGGGGGTTGGACTAGATGGCCTTTGGAGGTCCCTTCCAACACAGACCATTTTACGATTCTATATAACAAATGTTGGCCAGTTCACAAAAATAACACTGAAAACCACAACAACTGGGTTCATGCATTTAGGTAGCCAGATCTGCTTTCTCCCTGCTACTTCATTTCCTCCCTGAGTCTGCACTGCTATCTGGAGTAGGCAAGACAGTGGGGCATACAAAGGTAACCTGACTGTTTTCCAGGCACACAAGTACAGTTGGCACATAGCAGGAGAACAAGAGGTTTCAACCATGGAATTCCCTAATTCAGCACAAGATAGTTTATCCTAAACAACAATTACAGAATACATAATAGTAGAGAATCGTTTCTGAGCATTTTGAAGTACATCTTTTCTAGAGAAGAAAAAAATGTGCTTCTCATTGGAATCATAGAATGGTAAGGTTGGAAGGGACATCAAGGATCATCTAGTTCCAAACCCCTGCCATAGGCAGGGACACCTCCCACTAGTACAGGGCACTCAAGGCCTCCTCCAACCTGGCCTTGAACACCTCCAGGGAAGGAGCAGCCACAACCTCCCTGGGCAACCTATGCCAGTGTCTCACCACCCTCACTGCAAACCACTTCCTCCTAACATCCAGCCTAAATCTCCCCTCTGCCACTTCAAACTCATTGCCCCTTGTCCTGCCATTACAAGACCTTGTCAATAGTCCCTCCCCAGCCTTCCTGTAGGCCCCCTTCAGATACTGGAAGGCTACTCTAAGGTCTCCTGGAAGCCTTCTCTTCTGCAGGCTGCAGAGCCCAAACTCTCTCAGCCTGTCCTCACAGCAGAGCTGCTGCAGCACTCTGACCATCTTCATGGCCTCCTCTGGACCTGCTCCAACAGTTCCATGTCCTTCCTGTGCTGGGTGCTCCAGAACTGCACACAGGACGCCAGATGGGGTCTGACAAGTAAAGGGGGAGAATCACCTCCCTTGCCCTGCTGGCCACACTGGAAAGGTTTTAGAAGTAAAACTGTAAAAAATTTAAAATATTTGAAAGGAAGTGAGCTTTGGTAATTCATTGGGTTCTTAAAGGATGTCTAGAGTAGAGGCATATCCACAGAAAGAATGCCACCAGCAGAAAAAGTGGGAGGAAGAGAATATGCAACAATAGATGGGTTTGCAAGAGGTTGCATAGCATAGTGAGTCAACAGATTTTACAGCGCAGTCAGGGCCAGACACTTTGTAAGTTCCCATGACATCAATGGATACACCTAGCTCAGATGAGCTTTGATTTTAAAAAGTAGGTAAGAGAAGCAGAAATTTATCAATGGCTAAATATTTGCCTCTCGATGTAGAGATGGACAGAAGGACAGGCTGGCTTCAGTTTGGAAGTCTGACTAAAGATTTCATCTGACATATTTCCTGTTTCTGATAGACTTGATAGCAGATAAAGTTTTAGGACAACAGAGAGGCAAATGATGAGAGAGCCAACAGTATTTTGAAAGGCACAGATGGGACTGAAGGACTGTGATGAATGGGAGCTCCTCTCTGAGGGCTGTATCTTACCCTCATACAGACAAGAAAAACTGAGAGTCAGTCTCCTCAGCTGTACCTAAGCAGTCTCCTCTACCTTAGGGTGGACTTCACAGGGAAACAAGAACAGCATCTACTGCTGTAGAGGTTCAGCTGCAACTGTGATGCTGGGCAGCCACTGCCAAGACCTGACTCGCCCCGCAGAGGAAGCCTCAGCCATGCTGGGCAATACTGGTATGTGGCACATTTACTGATTCCTCACTGTTTTTTTTACAGCAATGAAATCTTCCTCTGGCTCATAAATCCAACATCACACCATGGATATGCTGGTGTAACAATGACAGGCAAACTCAATTAATACTGTGAACAGTTTGGATGTCTGCATGTCCCAGGTTGGGAACTATAGGGTTAAAAGAAGTCCTCTTGGGACTTGAAGATTGTTATTCAATCCCACAATTCTGCTATCTCTTCATAAGTTCGCGGCAAGGCCAGCTTGTTCTCTTTTTCCTCCCCCTCCAGCTTTCTGCCAGGTAGGAGCTGTGTTATCAGGACAAACATGTAACGATAGGCCTGGTTGGGGCTTCCAGAGGCTGTGCTTAGGCCTCTTGGATGGCAGAGGCATGAGGTGGGGGAGGATTGGAGCACTGGGGATGATAGATTTAGTTTTGGGTTGGGGGAGAATTCAAGGGGAATTCAAAGAATCCCAGGAAAAAAAAATTAAAAAAACCAACCTGAAGATAACTAAGAACATTTGCTGCATAATGTAATTCAAAGCTTGTATCTGTAGGACCAATACCAGCCATACTTACATTAATGTCACACATTATGTCTTAAGTTAAAATCTGAAAGCTTGGATTTTCACTGATTTAATGTTAATGATTTATTCTAAGTGTAGCACATATCCAGTCTATTTTGCATTATGCATTCCATGTATATTTTCTCTCCAAGCTTCTTACTCAGATGAAAACATTACAAAATGACAAAATTTCCCTTCACATATTTGCTTCAGAGATTAGCAAGAGATAGTGATGTATCTTCCTTTGTAAGACTTTGAATTTCTGTCAGCACCATCATAAAACATACACCACAAAATATAAACAACTGTAACCACAAGCCTTTCATGTGACATGTTTTAAAGGGCTTCCAACATTGATTGGATCTTTAATGTTTCTGCTGTTGTTACTTCTGTGATCTAAAAGTATTCTGGCTAGCATTTAATAGCTACTCTGCACTTATGAGAGTTACAGGTGAGGGAAGGAGGGAAGGAGGGAAGGAGGGAAGGAGGGAAGGAGGGAAGGAGGGAAGGAGGGAAGGAGGGAAGGAGGGAAGGAGGGGCCCTCACACCAACCTGTCAGGCATATGGTTCCTCCCACTCCATGCTCTGTGTGTGTGTAGTTAGCCCTTTGTGTGTAAATGGGTAAGTACTTAATAGTTTTTTTAAAAACACCACTTCCCTACTTGCCTCGGTTTCAAGGGAGGAAGCAATCAGACACAGTGAAAATAAAAGAGATGAGCCGAATTAAGAGACAGGGGAAAGGAGACGGCCACAGATGAAGCCTCAGTTTAGGAGCACATTATGGGATGGAAAACGCACTTTACAGACAAAATGAAGCATTTTAAACAGGAAAGCGATGCTTTACTTGATTATAAAGCTGACCATAATAGCACTATATCTGCTGCTGGTGGAAATACCATCCTCTGTCCCTCCTCGAAGAAATGGCCAAGACATTAAGTTTTCAGAAACAAACCACATCAAATGAGGAGCAATATTACTGCAATGTAAGAACAACACTAAAAGCATCAACTGGCTATTGACTCCATTTACCATCTGGAATATTGTTATTACTGAAAACGTCCATGTGTCAACACAGTAGCAGCCTCAGTGGAGTATGCCAATGCTGATGTTGCAGAGGACAACTATTTTCATAAGACAACACGGCTCGGGTGTACAGCTATGTGGGGCTTCCGGTATGCTCCTGGAGAGAAGGGAAGACAACTCTCAGATAGCTAGAGTTTAGTACAATGTTTAATTAAAGACAAGAAACACTCTGCTGTTGCATTCTGCTGCTGTTATCCTCTCTTTTTTTCCCTGAGTTCCCCAAGGAGCCTATTTTGAAGATGTGGTTATCAAACAAACCATTTCACATACACAGACACTAACACTGAATGTTTTATCCCAAAACGAGAACCAAGCTATGTTTCTAAACGTTGGTTCTGTACAAAGTGTAAACATACATTTGCTTGGGAATTTTAAGTCCTTTTAGCAAAATGCCTCATCTCAGTTCATTTCATCTCTTACTCTACAGATGGCAGAGCGAGGTGCTTCGGGATGTACTTTCTCTGATGGGACCAGTAACAGGTCGAGTTTGTAGTTCATGCACAACTTCCTCCTGGCCCACTACTACTGCCTCTGTTCTGTTCACTGGGTAGCGAGCACAAACAGCTCAAGATTGCTTGTTAAACAGTGTTAGATAACTAATTTAAAATACAGACCCCTGCAAAACAGAATAACTCCTTACCTAGTGAGCCAGACATGCATACTTGAAGAACAAAACCTACTTTTGATTGTTGGCTTGAGAAAAGTATGAACTAGTCATGAAGTATGTCATAAAAATACACTAAACATGACAGGTGAACTCCTGTAAGCTTCCTAAAAACAGCCATTCAGCTAGGTATGGAACCAAGCTTTTCACAGGGAACAAAAGACATGTTGCAGGTCATGTGCAGTAGGACTTTGGTACAAGACACTGACATCAAATGCAGCTTTAGTAAGAAAGTCAAGAGATATGAGAGAATATTAGCAACTTACCAAAAATGGTAGCTGTTTCATGCAGACCTTGTGTATACAACAACAATTCTTTCCCACCATTTTCCCAAAATAAGCAAAAAAAATGGTTGGAGCTTATATTGAACCACGCAGATTACTAAAAACCCACAAGATGATGTGATTCTTCTTCAAATAAAGATAACCCTTTAAAAAAATCTAATTTATACTAACCTAGTTACTGATATTTTGAAGTAATTAAGTGTTCCATCCTTTGACAATGCTCCTGTTGTCACAAAACCTAAAGTAGCAGACAAAACAGGTATCTGATGCATATAAACCTGTAACCTTAACAAATAATAGAAGGTACCTTAAAAATACATTTTTGTCTGTACAAGCCAACTGCGCACTTTAGGTACCGCATACAAAAGATAGGGTTAGATGGCTTTCATTGCAGTGTAGTTGTCTCAGAGGCACAAAAACAACACTGAAAGACCCTTGGACACAAACGGAGAAAAGTCACACTTTCTACCTCGTGTTCTGGTTCCACGGACATGATGCTAAAGGAGTTAAGACAGAAATGTCTAGAAATACTTCACAAACAACAATCAGTGATACCACTTCTCTCAGCAAGGCTTGCTTCCTGTCTTTGCTGACCACAGTGATCCAAGGTTGAATACCACTGCATAAACTAGAACGCTTAAATTTTGTAGCATTTAACTAAAATTCCAGCTGTGATCAAAGCTGTGATGTGTGTAATCTATGTAACCATACAGGGCAGCCCATCCTTGTACATTTAACAGGCACGCAAGCTGTAAACCATGTACCCATTGGCTTTCTTCTGTTTCTCAGCACAGATGGCATTTCAAGAGGAATTTGTTTTGTGCCACAGCTAACACAAACCACAAAGAAATTACTCTTATTGAATATGGCCTGCTGTTGAAGAGTGTTTTGAAATTACACTCCATTTTTTAAGGGAACTGAAGAGCTGAGAACAAGCCCTGCATTGACATCACTGGCTAACAGATAAACAGCGATGCTGCCTGAAAGCAGCTCTTTAAGAACCAATGCCGAACAGTTGCTGCAGATTGGGCTATGTTCTTCCTCTATGACACATCAGAGGAGGTCATTGAAATTTGCTTGGTAATGAGATGCTGTCCTGGCAGCTCTCATCACACTGATACAAGTACTTAGCCTTTTGCCTTGGCTACCAGTGGAAGAAGATTTTAGATAGACACAGATACACTTCTGTAGATGAATCAAGTCTCTCTCAGCAGTGCTTTGAACACAGGATTTTGTAGAGAAATGGGGAACTTATTTCTATGTGCATATACACATATGTGTGTATATATGTACAGAAGCACAAACAAAATCATCTTTGGAAAATAATAATTACCTAAAATAATATAGGCCCCCAAGCAGTAGTATAATAGTAGCCTTCCAATATCTGAAGGGGGCTACAGGAAGGCTGGGGAGGGACTATTGACAAGATCTTGTAATGACAAGACAAGGGGCAATGGGTTTGAACTGGCAGAGGAGAGATTTAGACTGGATGTCAGGAGGAAGTTGTTTGCAGTGAGGGTGGTGAGACACTGGCACAGGTTGCCCAGGGAGGTTGTGGCTGCTGCCTCCCTGGAGGTGTTGAAGGCCAGGTGGGAGGAGGCCTTCAGTACCCTGTTCTAGTGGGAGGTGTCCCTGCCTATGGCAGGGGGTTGGAACTAGATGATCCTTGAGGTCCCTTCTAACCTTACCATTCTATGATTCTATGATTACCACACTTAACCTGAAGTTAAAAACAGTACCAGTGGAGGAAAATCCAGATGGCTAAAGTCACCAGCTGGCGTTAGAAGTTTCCTTCCTCTAATACTACTGCAGGCATCACAGGACAGAATGAAAGCTGAAAATTATGGAAATCCAGAAAAACGAATTAAGAGATTTGAATGACAAGCTGTAAAGTTAAATAATGGTTAGACTCAATCACCTCAGAGGCCTTTTCCAACCAAAGAATTCTATGATCAGCTGCTATGAAAACCTCACCAAAAAGTTATTTATTTATTCATGAGAAGTAAGCTTCATCCATATCCTTGTCAGGCCCATCACTCTTCAATGACACCCTGCTCTCAGGATCAAGTGCGGGCTGAAAGGTCACAATCACATAATGGTAGTTGCCATTATACCAAATTGTGTGAAAATGACCATCGAATGCAAAACACTGTGAGTAAAGAACAGGGAGGGGAAAGATTCATGAGGTTAATATTATCTCTGCTTTGAGCTGAGCTGCTTTGGGAAAAAAAAGACCACCTCAGAAGTAACTCATGCAAAAAACACACATTAAGAAGAATATTGTGTTGGCAAAATGCTGCTAGATAAACCAGCCAGCTATTTAAGACTGGCGGTGAAAAAATACATTGTGTCATGTAACTCAGTCCTCTAAAAGCTGCCACTGCACACTGCTTGGGGGGGATGTCAGCAATACATCTAAGTAGAAGGCACCTTGAAACCCTCTGATGCGCACACAGTACAACACGAAGGAAAATAATGATAGATCATGCACACTTCCAGAGTAAGACTTTATATAGCAGTGTGTTCTAACACATCTTTCAATGAATGACCCTGCCCACCACAGTGCTGTGGTTCTCTGCCAGTGGGGACTTTGGAATGCTAACACCAGAGTCTGTATGACCCAGCTGGGAAATCCAATCTCACGTATAGCAAGTCTTTGCTCCACAGCACTCTTGAGACCTGGTGCACTTCACCACCTGAAGGTGAGCTTCCAACACTCAAGCTGTCATGAACTCTGTCATGTCTCCGAGCACCATGAGAAATTGGATCAGCTATGGTGACAACAAGCACTGTGCATGCCCAGGCAAGTCATCTGGAAGATAGAATCATAGATCAGCAAGGTTGGAAGGGACCTCAAGGATCATCGAGTTCCCCCCCCCTGCCATAGGCAGGGACGCCTCCCACTAGTACAGGGCACTCAAGGACTCCTCCAGCCTGG
>VWYK01080370.1:0-16365 GCA_013399775.1 Semnornis frantzii | reverse complement strand
GCTCCAACAGTTCCATGTCCTTCCTGTGCTGGGGGCTCCAGAACTGCACACAGGACTCTAGATGGGGTCTGACGAGAGAAGAGTAAAAGGGGAGAATCCCCTCCCTTGCCCTGCTGGCCATGTTTCTCTTGATTCCGATTAAAGGAGGCTTCTGGAGTACAGGTTTGACCCTGCCATATCTACCTGCAGAGTTTTTTATTTGCCATTTAACTTACACTTTTCAAAGAAGTTTCTGCTGCACTGCTTTTGCATACTGCAGGCAGATCAAAAGCATTGAGAACTGAAGCACATACAGAGTCCTTACAGAAGGAAAACCAAATGTAGTTTTAGAAAGCAGCATCAAGAAACAGATGGGAGTTTTACTTCAGAATGTGCTGATGGCACTACACCTTTCTGCAGTAGACCATTACAAGCAGTTTACTACCAATATTAAACATAACCAAGCTCTAATGAGCGCTTGAGTGAAATCCAATCAAGCTGCACACATATTTAGTTAGAGAAGTCTCAGAAAACAAAGCAACAATTTGCTACTTCATCATTTAGCTTGGAGAAGCTGCTTTCAAACACAGGCTATTGCCAGCCACCAGTATTTACAGAATCCCTGAAATATGGGAATGACTCTGGGAGTGATTCTCATTACAGTAAACCCACCTCTTTTCAAATCTCCCTGACTCCCACAGATGCATAGGAAATAAAATAAGAAACAGGAGTACTGAACTAGAATAGGATGGTGAAAAGAAGTGGAGAAAACTTCACACCTCAGAAATGTGTGTTTGGATAAGAGGTAAAAGTACAGCACGCAGAAGCCTGCAGAGCTACGGTCAGTAAATCTGAAGCACAGTTTGGTTTCTTGGTCTTTTTTTTTAATCCAATTTGACTGAAAAGCCTCAAAAACTAACAAAGAGTTGATGCCTTCTGAAGTTGCCCCATCAATCTCCTGTGCCAAGACTGTGAGACATACAGGAAAGGATCTTCCCCAAGGAGAACTAAGAACCCTTCTGAAACAGATGAAGAAGAGTAACAGAAGACAATCTTTGAATAAACATCACCTCTGGATAAACAGAAAAGCACAAATAGATTGCCAGGTTCTTCCCTCTGTAAGGAGACAGAGAAGTCCTCCTGGTGAGGATATCATAGCTAAGCAGATAGAGTTTTTGATCTTGAAGTCAATCTCCTGGAGAGTTTTGGCTGCGAAAATATGAAAATGTTCCCACTGAAAGGCACAGGGCATAATCAGTCGTGCCCAGCAGGCCTCACTGATCCTACATTCCTGAAGACAGCAGGCAAGAAACTCATTGTGGGATAAGAATGCAGCACCTGCCCATACTGCTTCTTTAAACCAATGGTCAGAAAACACATCTGCAATGCATTTTGCCCCAGTTTTCTGCAGCTCTTCTAGGACCTGGGGGGAGGAAGAATTCCTAGAGATGTTTTATTTCCTTCATTTAAATTAATTCATATATTCTTCAACTAATTTAAAAAAAATAATTAGCAGATAAAGTATAGGTGCATTAATAAAATTAATTTTGCAGTAATTGAGCAACTTTTTGATATACAAGAGAAACACAAGACAGTAAAATCCAATATATTATTTTCATGGCAGACATCACTGTTTAATTGCAGTGAACCAGAAAAGCACAGGAACCAGAAGGTTTTATTGCACAATAGCTATTTTCATACTACAGAAAGTGCTTAAGCAGCTGAGGTTTAGCTTCAGTTTGTCCTCCGAGAGCACAAACAACACAGAAAATGTTAGGTCATTATAAACTTTGAACTTCCTTCTTTTCTCTTTTTTTTTTTTTTTTTTTTTTTTTTTTTTTTTTTTTTTTTTTTTTTTTTTTTTTTTTTTGTCCCCAGAGAAGGTAGGGCACAGGTGGACTAGGGAAAAGGACGATGGGCAAGAGGATAACACAAATTTTGTAATATTTTGAAGTCATCTAGTAAAAAGGTTTTTAAAAAGCACGTCTATTCAAACACTCCCACCTATCAGAGGAGCATGAGAGATGCCTGCCTAGTTCCTTCTTTCGTTCTTCTTTCAGATGTTTTCTGGGACACCAGAAAGGACATCACTTCTGACACTAGCACATGTAAGTTTTCAAGAGTTTGGACCTTTAACCCCATCACCATTTCCAGACACTCATTCTCACATTTTACTCAAAAAAATGAACTTCATCCCATTGCTCACCCTTCTATCCTTATTCTCTGAGAGGCAGAAGGTATTCCCTGTGTGCCTGACTTGCACTGGGTCCATCCACTGTGACTCAACTCTCACAACCATTGTGTCAGCAGCTCAGGCTCTTTCTCCTCTTTCTTGCTGACTTTATGGTAAGGGACTGATAAAAACACAACTGAGCAAGAAGTGCCTGTTAGCTTTCATGTTGCTGCCCACTGAGGATGTCATCTTTGATTACATCTGACCTCTACAGATGTAGAAGTCAGAAATGCTGGTAGACCTGTGCTTGCTTCTGTCCACAAGACAGGGTGATAAATCCCTCAGTGACACTACTCTGTTATTAGAGAAATGACCATATTTTATCCTCATGATCTGGGCTGAGTTTAATCATTCATATTTGAACTAGAGGTCAACCTACAGCATATTCTCCTCTGTTGTACAGACAACATCTCAAATCTCTGAGATGACTGCAGTTTATAGTTGAGTGGTCAGCACTAAAACTTTAAAGGGAAAATAAGGAATTCAAATTTCCTTTTATATTAAATAATTAATCTACTCAAGTTGACCAGTTTCATTTTTGCTCATCTCAGTTTCAGAAGAAAGCTACTGAACTCAAATTTCGTTCAAAATTAAGCAAATGAAGAAGTCTAAAAGGGGAAAGACTTAATGCCTTTAATCTCTCATTTCAGTCTGCAATCCAAAACAAAAATCAGTAAGAAAATGTAACTCCTATTTTAATCGAAAAGACACTTCCAATACAGCACACAGCATAAAGAGAAGGGTCAGCAGTAGTACTACAAGATGAAATAGAAAACAGAACCACAGAGTCACTTTGGTTGTAGAAGACCTTTAAGTTCAACCATTACTTAACAATGAACCTCAAAAATGGACTTTAACATTTAATGTCAAGATTAAAATTATCTTTCCTGCAATACAATGGTTATTTCAGGTCTGCTATATTCGGCTCAACACTATCACTTTAAAGAGCTGCCTTATGAAGCACCTTGAATAAGACAGGGCTCTAACGGTTCGGAAACCTCCCACGTACACCAGAGACACCAGTTCAGGTCCTCACTCCAAGAATCTTAACCTACACCTTCTACACTCCAGGCAAATGTGAACTGTGGGACTATAGCATTTACCCGGAGCATGGAAGGTCTGGGTTCAGTTTCTTTCCTTGTTGTGTTAATTAGATCTACACCTTCTTCATAAAATTCATTAAAGAAATTCTGACATGTCCATGATTTCCACATTTTCCATTTTCCTGTATGTGCAAGTGAGACAGCCATCAGCCCATCCCTGATCTGCAGTTCCATCTACTGTAACTCCAGTGCACCTGAGTACCAATCACCCAAACCACCACATTTCTAAAATGTGAGCATCTGTAAGCAGTGACAAAAGCCCAGCAGCTGAATGCCTCAGAAACAACAATCGTTATGCTGCTGTTTCCTGAGCTGTTAGTTATCTTCGATACAAAGATTTTCATTCTTACTCACTGAAATCCTTAAAAGAAGCAAGGTGGGATGGGCTTTGCTTTATTTTGTGGCCAAAGTGAAGTAAACTTATCCAAGTCACCAGCTTGTTTGCAGACACTTTGTGCAATGTTATTAACAGAGATTCTGCAGTATGACAAACTTCTGTCTCAAAACCCACTGGAGTGCTGTGTGCAGTTCTGGAGCCCCCAGCACAGGAAGGACATGGAACTGTTGGAGCAGGTCCAGAGGAGGCCTCCAAGATGCTCAGAGGGCTGCAGCAGCTCTGCTCTGAGGACAGGCCACAAGACTTGGGGCTCTGCAGCCTGGAGAAGAGAAGGTTTCCAGGAGACCTTAGAGTAGCCTTCCAGTATATGAAGGGGGCCTACAAGAAGGCTGGGGAGAGACCATTGACAAGATCTTGTAATGACAGGACAAGGGGCAATGGGTTTGAACTGGCAGAGGGGAGATTTAGACTGGATGTTAGGAGGAAGGTGTTTGCACTGAGGGTGGTGAGACCCTGGCACAGGTTGTCCAGGGAGGTTGTGGCTGCTCTCTCTCTGGAGGTGTTCAAGGCCAGGTTGGAGGAGGCCTTGAGTGAGCTGTACTAGTGGGAGGTGTCCCTGCCTATGGCAGGTGGTTGGAACTCGATGATCCTTGACGTCTCTTCCAACCTTACTATTCTAGGATTCTATGATTCAATATTGTGCTGGTTGGGATGCTACAGAATTTAACATTACCCTTCACCTTGGCATCTGATGCTAACTGGGTAACCTTCCCAGCTCCACTAAGGTTTTGAAACAAAATAATTAGCAAGCTTCATTTCCATAGCATTTTTCTACCCCAAACCGATAGCTGAAAGACTTCTTTCAAGAACTTCTGAGTAGCAATAAGAAATTGAAGATCACACGAAACTCCCTATTTCTCCCACACTTTCTTAAACATCTGGATAATTCAACATGACCTTTCACAAGTGGATATGACAATCTGTTAAGGCAGTAGTCAAACTGCCAAGGTGGATGGATGTTCTCATCAGAAAGGACAGCTGACCCAACAAGTCCCAACAGGAGGAAAACAGAGTTAGAATTCACCTCCGAAGAATACACAACTTGACCAGCACAGACAGAAGACTGGAAGGGACTTATAAAGAAGCAGAAAAACATCAAATCTCTGTACTCTCACTTTTCAGAGGATGGGACTTAAGAGCTCAAGCTGTGCTGAAGAGGAAGTGAGACTGGGCATTCCCCTCATTACACCAACAAATACTTAGTAAGAGCTCCAAAGGCTTTGGTTCTCTTCCTGTCCCATGTGGACAAATGGCTCAATAAATCACCTCAGATTAAAAGGGAAACTAAAGGATTTCCTCAAAACTGTACCAAAAGTAACCAAGATGTTTATCTCACTACCAAATTTAGACTCTAGGTTTGTTTTCTACTCTGAACACAGCAGCTCAGCCTTGTGTCTGANTGTGCCAGTGCCTCACCACCCTCACTGCAAACAACTTCCTCCTAACATCCAGTCTAAATCTCCCCTCTGCCAGTTTAAACCCATTGCCCCTTGTCCTGTCATTGCAAGACCTTGTCAATAGTCCCTCCCCAGCCTTCCTGTAGGCCCCCTTCAGATACTGGAAGGCTACTCTAAGGTCTCCTGGAAGCCTTCTCTTCTCCAGGCTGCAGAACCCCAACTCTCTCAGCCTGTCTTCAGAGCAGAGCTGCTGCAGCCCTCTGATCATCTTCATGGCCTCCTCTGGACCCGCTCCAACACTTCTATGTCCTTTCTGTGCTGGGAGCTCCAGAACTGCACACAGGACTCCAGGTGGGTTCTGACGAGAGCACAGTAAAGGGGTAGAACCACTTCATGCTATCTGTTCACAACAAAATGCAAACAACAATTTTGGAAGATACCTTTACAAATTAACATATTTCCTATCATCTTGCTGTTACAGAAGAGGGAAGCTCAACTCTTTCTTCAGATTAATTACCTGCATTAATCCACATAAAAAGGCACTTAAATCCTGTACCTTGACTGCCTGAACTGTAAGATGGAAATGCTAACATATGGTTTGAGCAGGAGGTTGGACTAGGTGACTTCCTGAGGTCTCTGCTGACCTGAATTTTCTGATGATCCTGTTTGACTTGAGACACATAAGCATGAATGAGAAGAGCACTCAGCCATTACAATGTTGGTTACTGGTGAAAATCTCAAGTAAGTATCTTAATGTTTTCAAGTTTTTAATGCAAAGCTCTTTACTTGATACACAAAATCCTGTCAAAACTCTCAGGAACTTTGCAGTTTTCACAAGTATCATCCACAGGAACCAGGGGAAAATGATGGCCATCCTGTTCTGGATGATGTGCCAGAATCTGCTGGTTTGTGTTGGGTTTTAAAGAGCAAGCAAACAAAAAACCAGCAAAACACTTAATTTGACTACCTATTTTTAAAGTGGTACTATAAACTCAGAAGGACTTTCACTGAGCATTATGTGCAAATGAATGTATCTGGCAGGTTACGGAAAAAAAATAACCTTTGCAGACATACTGATGCCAACACAAACTCACAAACAACAAAAAGCATTTGTCATCTTGCAAAGCAGAACACCCAATTTGTTGCTCTTTTTACATCACTGATACAAGTGAGTCTGTTTAGCATTACTGGATACTGATACTCAAACGTTTCCTACAGGAGTTACTCCCTTTCTGTCACCACACACTGAAGTCCTTCCCCAATATCTGAAAGCTCTAGACTGTACTTTCAAGCTCTCTTTAAATCACTAGTCAATCTCAAATTCTCAGTTTCTCTGTCATTTCACTTAAATATCGAAAAAGAAAAAGAAAAGACAAATAAAACTTGATTTTCTTTCTGTGATATACATCAAGTCTCACATTAAAGAACAGCTATTTTTCTCAAATGAATTCCCTATAAATAGTTTATAATTAGAAGTGCAACTGCCCAGATGCAAATGCTGAAGGCACAAACACTGATGTGCCATCACAACAGAACCTCAAGGAACAACAAATTAAAAGCAGCAATAAAATGTCCACATCCCCATTTTGTAAAAAGCCAATTTCCCTGCGCTGGCCTTTCCTCACTTCTTTTTTTCTGCTAATTAATTTCACAGGCCACATTATGACCCAGCTGTACACTGATGCAAGGAAACAACAGAATATAAGATACTACCTCCTCTCTATGTAGCCTAAGTCACTGTACACTCCCAGGAGTTTAAAGTGGCTGCAGGTATGACAGTAAAAAACCCAATCTAAACTCTTAAAACATCACTAGCAGGTAAGATGATTCTGTGTCTATGTCTCAGAGTGAAGCTGGGTCAGCAAACTCAAGTACCTCAGCCACATCACTTTAGAAAAGCAAAATCAATCCGAAGTCCTACACTGCAGGTGGTTTCAGTTTGGGCTGTTAATGTTTTCCATTTTCAGTCTTTCAAACAGTGGAGTTGTGATTGACTTTGGACTGCTTGGGCACAGGCACTAGTCCTATTAGTTCACTGAATTTCCCCCTAAATTTGTTGCTAATATCCCGTTTAAATAAACAGAGAGAGGGGGAAAAAAAGGCAGCTTACAATGAAACACAATAGTAAAAAACCCAACTTTCCTCACCTTGCTGGAGGCACATCGATATTTGAAGAAACAACCTTGCGCTTCTGTTCCAGAAGACAAACAGAACGAGTGTTTTCCTTTTCATACTCATGAGCTCTGTTTGGTTTTTTGGTCTCTGCTGCTTTTAAATCTTCCTCCTTTGTGGCAAACAGGAGAAACTGTTGGTCTGGCAGTTTTTGACTGATGTCACTTTTTACATCCTCCTGTTGAAATGCAGGGAAGGTCATTTCACGCTTGATGCTGGCTGCCTGTAAAATTGAAAGCAATTATTAATTTTTCATCTAATTCTCCTAAAATGTAGGGGGCTGGGGGAAGAGTGAACCCCAATACCCACGGGCATTTACTTCTAATTAGTTCTTTGAATCAGAGAATACCATTTATTTGCCCTTCGTAAATTCTGAAACTGCCATTAAATTTCTCAAGTGTTGAAGACTCTCCAGGAAAATCAGCAATTCCTGTCCATTTGATAAAGCAATCAGTTACCTCTTAATGCTAAATCAAAAAGGTATTTGAATAGGGATCTTAGAAACTACACAGCATGTGTAGCATATATTTAACGTACGCCCATTTGTGCTGCATAACTGTGCAGCAACTATGCAAAATAAATCCTAGCTGCCCTCCTCCTAAAACGCCAGGAAAAAAAGACAGAATTTATCCAGATAAAAAGGTAACCAAGAAATTAAAGTGTTTCAAACAGCCACTTACCAGTACTTGCGTATTTTGTATTTACAAAGAGGGTTCCACAGTGGGTATAAAAATATTGCACTGTGATTCCACTCAACTGCCAGAAGGCAAAGGGGGGCAAGGGATGCCGGCAGCATCTCCACAAGAAGCCTGACCAGCTCCACCACTGACAGTGAGCATGAACACTTCCAGGACCAGCACCAGATTGCCTCTTAGGCTGCCAGCACTTCCCAGATCTTCAGGCCTGCTGCTTCCCAAGCAAGTAAGTATCTTAGCAAACATGCAACCTCTCTGGAATACACATTGGTGCAAATTACTGCAAGGCTGCAGTGAAGAACATAGAAAGTCAACAGAACCAAACCACTCCACTTTCTCAGCATGTAAAACAAAGTCGAGGATTTTCCTTTCTCCTCTGAAACACCATTCCCTTCCCAGATGGGCTTTCTTAGATCCATGGGGGCAGATTTGTCTCACATGTTGTTGTGACCCTCTTGTCCTGTCATACATCAATCGAGCTCCTCCAGTTCTGTAATTTCACCAAGCAAAAAATGTTTTCCTCAGTTTATGGGACTGTTATATTTTATATAGTTTCAGCAGGCATTTTGTGCCATACATTTGTAAGTTTTCTTTACAGACACAAATAGTCCCCTCAAAAGGTTGCAGTTTCAGACTACAGCTGTACAATAAAGCCCAAACCAAAAAGAGCAGAATGCTTGACTGTGACACCAGATAATCTATTCAGTTCAAATAAACTCAGATAACAACTTGGGTTTTGTGTGTCCATTTGCCATAATTAATAGCCAGCCTATGTGAGCCTATGGAGGTGAAGAATGGCAAAAAAGCGCAGAAGGAAGTACTCAGGTTGCAGAGCTGTCAGATCCCTTGGCTAACTGGTCAGAAACAGCAGAAGCCCAACTCCAATGCTTGGACAGAAGCTCTTCCTCTCTTCCACTTTTCAACTGATACTTCGAAATAGACTTCTTTTTAAACTTTCCCTTGAGGGCAACCACAGAAAAAGAATCTTTTCTGCTTTAAAAGCAGGTGATCCTAAGAGAAAGCAAAGAGCTTCCTTGGTTGCCATTCTCTGGTAGCTTTCTCCTGCTCCACAGGCAGTTTATCTACTTTAATCCATCCATTTCCACTGATCTGTCTAGAAAGGTACAGGCTCTTCTAGGGGAAACCCAACCACCTACACAAGCAGCCGCTGATGTGGGGAGCACCAAGGGCCACAGTCACTCAACTGATCAGGTTCTGGCTTTATGGCAAAACACACCAATTAGCTACCAGGCACCCTCTTCTCTTGAGTTATGCTTCACCATCACTCGGTTTGGAGATAACACAGATAATTTTCAATGTATCCTTCCATATAAATTAATTGTTGTGTCATATCTTATCAGGAATACTTTTTATCAAAGATCCTTCATGTTCTTTTAACCCCTTTGAGGCTTGTGGCGGTCTTCTAAGTTCTTAACACGTTCCAGCAAAACTTTTGTGGAAGGTCTAGTGCAAGCAGATAGAGCCTGTCTCGTAGACAGCCAGACATTAACACCAGAATACCAGTTCATTTCAGTTTACTTTCAATAATCCAATTTTCTCTCTCTTTAGCTCTTCTGAAACTCATTGCTATGTTGTTCCCTAATGGTTTAGGTTCTCTTATCAAATCGCACCTCTGTATTTGCCATCTTTTTGCCTCCGGTATTAAATGTTTGTAAAAGCTTACACAGCTTTTTCCATACACTTGATTAGTCCTCACTCGTGTCAGCCACTTTCTAACAGGCTCACTGTCTCTCTACGTAATTCATTATTTTTACCCTTAAGCCATTAGCAACCCTCTGCTTACTTTCAAATGAGCCCTGCACAACCTGGCCTCAGGCAACCAACATTGCTTGGAGGTTCAGGGTCGTGGCAGGCCTAAGCAGGCAAAAATAGGCTTGTACATGTCCTGGCTTGCTCAGGCATGTTCTTCTGCTCTCTCTCCTTCTGTTTTGGGGAAACCAGCTGCAGGAAAAAGGACAAAGAATCTGGAGCCACTAAGTCTGGGGTCTGTGGCCTGCCCAGACCCTGCAGTAAACAAGGTACACAGGGTTGCCTTGTGCAAGGATGTGTGTTGCCCTAAAAAGGGTAAAGCAAGCCCGTGGCTTCGCCTAATATGGTGAATCTTGGCTAACTGCCATTTGATTTGCTATCCTGTGTCCAAAGGCCCATTAGTCTGGGGTTGTATGGATAAAAGCAGATGAACAGTGAGCACAGCCTGTGCTTTGCCATTACAAGGTGTGTCTGCTATTATACCTGTGCTCCACTATTGTATCTGCTCTATCCGTGCCAAGACTGCACACCACAAGACATCTGCCTATACCTGGAGGCCTCCTGCCCAGAGGGAAGCCCTGGAGATAACACAGATCATCCAGAGAGCCAGGACCAGGTCAGAGCTTGTCTGTCTCCTTACCCCAGCACCCAGAAACCTGGGGAAACTCCAAAGCCCTTAACGGCTATCGAAAGCAACCCCACCATGAGCTTTGGGTACTGTCGGATAATATTTATGTGAGTAAATACTAAAAGTCTCTTGTAATCATTAACTGCCTTCTGCCATAAGCAGAAAGGAGCCCCTTGCGTCCATCTAGTGAGCAAGCAGAGCACTGACCGCAAGCGGTACTGACCTCAAAGCCTTCTCTGTCAGTTTGAGTTCAATTAATGAGTATATATTTAATAGTTATTCCTAGATCCTATAACAACCTGTATATATGAACCTTCCATAATGATGCCTAGACCTTTTATTATTATTAAATTGGTGATCAGGGTGACGCAAGTTCTGAATGTTTAATATTAATAAACTATATTAATATTTTAAAAATATCATCTCATAGTAATTAATTACCCCTTCCGCTACATTCAGTCACTAAAAAAGGAGTTGTAAACCACCTGCAAATTTAAAAAAAATAGCTTTGTTTGTGTCTGCTGTTACCCTCACCTGTCTTTGACAACTTTGCATCGATGGGCATGAGAACCTTTCAATACGCTGCTGCTTGGAAACACCAGAAGTAGCTACACCTTCCCACTGGGGCTCAGCTCTGCCACTGCCACACATTTTGAAGTCTGGGCAACCTGGTCTAGTTGAGAGTGACCCTGCTAATTGTAGGGGGAGTTAGACTAGATGACCTTTGAAGATCCAGACCATTCTATGATTCTATGATCTGGCTACAACTCTAGAAGCAAGCACTGGCCTTTTACACTCACTCTTTCCTGTGTTTTCAACACTTAATAGCACAACCATTTCCAGGAACTGCTTTGAAGAGTCAGAAAGTGGTCCCCACTCACTCGTTTTGAAATAACGCTTCTTCACTGAGCACAGCACACTGTGCTGTGGCAGACCAGGGTAGCTGCCACAGCAACCAGAAACTCTGGTAATATTCCTGCAATTTCTTGCTTTGGATTCTAAACAGAAACTTTATTTTTAAAAAAGGGAAAGTGTTTCGGTTTCTGCTTTGAAGCTGTCGAGACAATGGAATGTGTTTAGGTTGAGGGTTGTACCTGGAAGTTAAAGTTTTAGCTTGATTCATTATTACTAGCTGACGAAGTTTAATGCTGCATGTGACAAGTAAATGATTAGCACACTATTTTCAGCAGCATAGTACTAATAATATTCCATTTCAAAATCCATCTTAACTTGCCTATGGAAACTTGTATTTTGGTGGTATCTTGCCACAAGCAAGTGCCAGTCCTGAACTCCCCAGGAGACTATGCACTGCAATGGAAGCCCTGCCCAAATTAAAGCACGCCCAAGACTGACACAAATTTTGAGAAATTCAGAGACATTTTTACTTCTTCTTTACAGAGAATATGCAGACTTCAATTTTTCAACAGAATTATAGAATCATAGAATGGTAAGGTTGGAAGGGACCTCAAGGATCATCAAGTTCCAACCACCTGCCATAGGCAGGGACACCTCCCACTAGTACAGGGCACNTCCTCAGAGCAGAGCTGCTGCAGCCCTCTGAGCATCTCTGTGGCCTCCTCTGGACCCACTCCAACACTTCCATGTCCTTTCTGTGCTGGGGGCTCCACAACTGCACACAGGACTCCAGGTGGGGTCTGAGGAGAGCAGACTAAAGGGGCAGAATCCCCTCCCTTGCCCTGCTGCCCACACTGCTCTTGATGCAGCCCAGCACACAGTTGCTGTCTGAGCTGCACTCACACTGCAGCCTCATCTTGAGCTTTTCATCACCCCAGACTCCCAGGTCCTTTTCCTCAGGGCTGCTCTCAGCCATTCACCACCCAGCCTGGAGTTGTGCTTGGGACTGTGCCTACCCAGGTGCAGGACCTTACATTTGGCCTTGTTGAATGTCATGAGGTTGGCCTGGGCCCACTTCTGCAGCCTGTCCAGGTCCCTCTGGATGGATCTTTGCCCTCTAGCAAGTCAACTGTGCCACACGGTTTGGTGCCATCTGCAAACTTGCTGAGGTTGCACTGATTCCTCTGTCCATGTCACTGACAAAGATGTTAAACAGCACTGGTGCCAGCACTGACCTCTGAGGGATGCCACTTGGCACTGGTCTCCAAGTGGACATTGTGCCCTTGATCACCACTGTAGTTTAGGCCTTAACTTATTGGCAGTCAGTTTTCATTAAGCCCAAAGCCGCATCTTGATAAGACGCTCAAACTGCAGTCAAACTTCACTCTTCTCCAATTCCAGTGAAAATTCAGCTTGGACTTTGCACAAGGCAGGAAAAAAGATATTGATTGAGCAGACAGCTCAAGTATTGAACTGCCTAGTCAAAGGATCAGCAAACACTGGAATAAGCAGATATATATTATTTATATGTAAATGCAGAGACCTTCATTTCAGACACTGTGTATGTCATGTCTTGACTGCCATCTGACTGGACTAGAATCTTTCCTTGCTGCTGGTGCACTGGTAAAAAACTGGACTGACTTATTTTCAAATGCTTTACTAGCATTTAACAGGCACTAAGACACAACTGAAAGTATTAAACCTCTGAGAACATTGGTATCATTTACCTGTATGTGACTCACTTGGAGTACTGTGTCCAGCTATGGGATCTCCAATACAAGAGAGGCATGGACCTTCTGGATTGGGTCCAGAGGAGGACCACAAAGATGATCAGAGGGCTGGAGTACTTCTCCTTAGGATACACACTGAAACAATTTGGGCTGTTCAGCCTGGGGGAGAGAAGGTTCTGGGGAGCCCTTACAGCTACATTTCAATATCTGAAGAGGACCTACAGGAAGGCTGAGGAAGGACTGTTTAGAAGGGCTTGCAGAGACAAGATGAGGGGCAGTGGTTAGACACTGGAGCAGGGCAGATTTAGGTTGGACATCGGGAAGATCTTTACAATGAGAGTGGTGAAATATGGGAACTGGTTGTCCAAGGATGTGGTTGAGGCCCTGTGCCTGGAGACATTCAAGATCAGACTTGACGTGGCCCTGGGCACCCTGCACTAGTTGGAGGCATCTCTGCTGACTGGAGTGGGGTGGATAAGATGACTGTTGAGGGTCCCTTCCAACACAATGCAATCTGAGACCCGAATGTTTGGGAAAACAAAATATTCTTGCAACTATGACCTATTTTGTGCCATTATCTTCTGTTCACACAGATGAAGAGCTAATAACTGAACTTACACACAGTGTCACTTCACTCCAAAACCAACAAGATCCCTCCCAAGCCACACTGGCTGCTTTCCAGACTGGGAGAAGGCAGAAGAGGCAGACAACATGCTAATTAAAAACCACCTATTAAAAAACCTCATCCCAACAACAGGCATCCAGCATACTGTTCCAGTTCAGGGTAATCTGTATTGTCAATAGAGAAATTATTTTAACTTCTGATTTCTACATGCTATATTAGCACTATACAGCTGTTAAAGGAAGATATGGTTCCAGAAAATGATTTTTCATTTCCATCTGATTTACTATGTAACCAGGTGGTCTAATTCAATAAAAAAAAAAATCTTTTAATTAAATGGCAATTATAAACCCACCAATAGCTATACAACCATTACACCAGCCAAACTGCACTGCTTATTTTTTATCCTGATTTTGTGACTGTCTCCTTCCACTTTCTGAATAGAGGTAACCATATTAAATATTAGGGACTGTGAACAAGAAAACAAAAGGAAAAAAAGCAAAAGTTGATAGATCTAAGTTTTTTTTTTCAACAGGACTTCAGCAACAGTTTTGACCAATTACAACAGAAATAACACAGCTGTATGAAAGAAGCAAAAGAAACAATCAATATATTTTAGCCTCAGTTAGTAACTGAAAACAATAATGAAATATATGTATTTAACATGACACACACATAAAAAGTTCAGGCAAGACAAGAGTTCAATAACTGCCAGACTCTTTTCAGACAAAGTTAGCTAGTCTATGCTGCAGGGACAGAGGCAAGCCACTTTCCTGAAAAAGGAGGAAGTTCAGAGCAAAATACAACAAGCAGCAATGAGAAACACTCAAAATTATTATCAAGATAACATTATGCAAGTAAAAAAAAATATTTAAAATAAATCATTGGAGAGAAAAAAAGGGTTTGGTTTATTTATACTGTTTTGTACTATTTCCAGTTCTAGCTCCCATAACAGAGTATTTTTTAGGTAAAAAGGCTCTGAATTTTGCCATCCCAAAACAGCATCCTCACTGGAAGCAAAGGCATTGAATTTGCATCTCGCCAGAAACCTCTATTCATACTGGAATACAAAGAGACAAGACAGATTCTCATCATGATGCTTGGAAATAATCTGCCTTGAATTTCAATGTATTATTACATTTTCGAGTATATTTTGCATTTAATTATTCACTTTGCCAGCAGTTGCTCATTACACATAAACCATGTCAATCTAATCACTCTAAGCATTTGTAAACTGCTGCTCTCTAACAATACAGAAGAGAATGCATTTTAAGGGCACTCTGAGTGTTCTTTGCAACATACAGTATGCATTAATCTATAGTAATGTATTATTCATTTTCAGCCAGGCTAAGACGAAGTCACTGCCTTCACCATTTGATAGAACATACAAAACCATCCATAGAATGTAATTTCTAGATATTAAAATATAAATCTAAACATTTACTTTGCCTGGGCTCACAACACAGTGTTAGGTAGCAGGAACTGGAGTCAGCAAGAAGTTTCTACTCTTTCATCATCACGTGTGTGTCAGCGCTTATCTGGCTAAATATAACCCACCCACAAAACCCTGAACCCCAGCACCAGACTGAGGTGTTTCTGAGCTACATAGAATGATGGAAACTTTTATTCTCACCCCTGAAATTCAGGACCCCACCCAAGGTACCTGTTGAACCCCAAATAAAATGATGTCCAACTTGTGGCATCTGAAATTCTGCGTTGAGTGACACAAGAAGCTTTGATATTACTAAAGTTGGGCACAGAGGTGTCACTAAGGTTACAGGAGGACACAGTGAGGAACACTGAACACTGAGAATCCATGACCCTTATATCATATAGCATTTTCAGGTCTGAACAAAAATGATTCTGAGATATTTGAGCATTTTTCTCTCCACCACATATACAAAGGAGCACTAGAACTGGATGCCCAGAGATGTGGTGGAGTCTCCATCTCCGGAGACATTCAAAACCCATATGGATGCGCTCCTGTGTTGCCTTCTCTAGGTGAACCTGCCTTGGCAAGGAGGTTGGACTCAGCAATCTCCAGAAGTCCCTTCCAGCCCCTGTTGTTCTGTGAATATCTGTGTAAGGGACGAAGATGTTAAAGTACAGCAGCTTCCTTTCCCATCCCAGACACAGCCACAGTAAGCTCCCTGCAAGAAAGTCCATGACATTTGTAAAGGCACTCAGCGAACAATTCATAACAACTCCAACTAATACTGTTGAATGCATGCATCTTCAAAATTGGCTTGCAATGTTTAAGTCTCAAAATTTAACTCCATGCTCTGCATTCTGAATATGCTGCACATCCAAGTGGATGACTTGTAGTTCGCTTTCTGCAAGCCTGGCTAGTTGGGTTCAGCTGGACAATGGCCCAAAGACACAGTATCCCTTGAAGGACCTCGAAAGAGGTGTTTCAGACCTGTTTCTCTTTTCTTAAATAAAACTAGCCTTTAAGAAACATACTGCCTCTAAACATCTAAATTTTAAGAAGCCAGTTTGGAAAGCCTTAAACAGAAGGGAGACTAGAAATGTGTGCACTGGGTTGGCTAAGGAGCATTTGGAAGGACAGAAGATGAATCACCAAACAGCTTAGGTTGGAAGGNTCACCAAACAGCTTAGGTTGGAAGGGCCCTCTCAGCTAGACTCCACCAATCAAGGCTTCACCTAACCTGGCCTTAAACAGCCCCATGAAGGAGGCACCCACAACCTCCCTGGGCAACCTAATCGAGAGTCCCACTATCTTCATTCTGAAAAGTTTCTTCATCCAGTCTAAACCTACTCTCC
>VWYK01080368.1:10102-25914 GCA_013399775.1 Semnornis frantzii | reverse complement strand
GAAAGTGGCGTAAAGCTGAAGTCGATCTGGGATTAATCTGGATCGGACTCTGACCCCTGACAGCCGGAGGTGAATGCGTTCCCTTTGCCTGTTCTTTTCTTCCAGACCCTTACTCGCAGGGGTAGCTCCCATTAAATCCAGGAAACTGCTCCCTGGAATAAAGTGGCGGGAGCAAAGGGTCGCAGGGCCAGGCCCTGGGCTTTATAAAGAAATCATTCACTCCTGCTTTTTCAGTTGTGGCAGAGCGAGTCTGAAAATATTTGTTTATATATGGAAATATTTGGGAAAGGAGAAAAAAAAGGAAAAAAAAAAGAGGGGGGGGGGCTGAGGAAAGGAGGGAAAAAAAACCGAGCGAGATAAATAAGGGGAGCCGGCAGCGGGACAGGAGTGCTGTCCAGATGTGCAGGAGCTGAGCCCAGCCGTTTTCAAATCCTGCTTCCACACGATGGAAAACCTCGCCGAAGGTCCTTTAGTCAGACTTATGTGGGGATTTATTGTTTAGTTTTGGTTTTGGTTTTTTTTTTTATTTAAGTTAGTAATTGGAAAAAAACAATGCTAAAACAGGTCAGCGGATGCAGGCTAAAAGCTTTAGTATTGGAAGTGAGGGAAATTTACTGGATTTTAATGCAACATCGATTCTCTTTTAAACGGATCTGGAAGATTTCCTAAGAGGCGAGTTGAAAAGCGAATTGGAGAGAGGTGACGTTCCCGGGCTGTGCGCGGTTAGTTATTGTGACTACAGAAAACAAAAAGACAAATATGTCTGCAGTTTATTTTTACGGTCTGCACAAACGGCATTGTTGAGTATTATTAACTAATTCATAATTATATCCCTATTACACTGTCGGTTCATTCCCTCCCCAGTTTTTCTCAGGCTTTGAGAACTGAACCACCGCAAGATATTTACAGTCTCAAGTGTTTTTAAATGGGCTTTGTTTGCGTTTTAGGGAATAAAAAAATCTCTATTAGCGTTTAAACAAACACCATGCCAGTCTCTTAAGCCTTCCAGATGTTTGCAATAAAATGTCAGGTTTTTGCCTTTGGGACCCGAAATAAAATTTAACTACCTTCACTCTGTAATTATTCTCTTAGCTCTCCCTTCATAAATTTATCTGCTTTCTATCAGGAGAGAGGGGAGGTGTGGGAGAAATCCGATTATACACTTGAGCTATAAAAAACAGCCACTACTTTGCCTCCATTTTTTTCAGGATTTCTTCCCTGTTTGTTTAAGGCACCAAGGTGTGGACGTGATTTTTGTCTCTCCTATTTTTGGTGCAGAACTGAAACACATCGGCAGGTTTCCTGAGCTTAAGGCAACCAAAATCCCTCGTGTTCCATCTCTACCTCAGTGTTCCCGAACGGAAGGAGAATCGGAAAATTAAAACTGACCCTAACTTTCCCCCAGCTCCGGGTGTCGCTTCTCCGCAAGCACTAGTCAGACCTGGAGTTTGAGAATCGTAGAATCGTTTCGGTTGCAAAAGATCTTTAAGATCATCTAACTCTACCAAGTCTGGTGTGGTGAATAATAGGGGGGGCGCGGGGGGGGAACACGAAACTATACCCAAGAAGCACAACACAACAGATGCCCCTGGCATGCAAAGAAGAAAGCCGCGACTGGTGACTACTTTTTGTCTGCTCTGTTCCTAATTTGGGGCAACACAGGAGTTAAGAGCCACCCATTTTGTGTTTACCAAGCCAAATTTCACAACGACCTGAAAAGCTAAAGCCTGTGGGGGGTGTGTAAGTTTGCCTGTGAGGGTCTAGGTGAGGTCTTCTTTCGTTTGTCGTCTACAAGCTTCCTTCGCTTAGCTGGCGGAAGGGCTGCAGAGGATCCTTGGCTGTCAGCTTTCGCTGCTGTTAGAAAACCAGCCTCTTGGTCCCCTCCTCACTCCCTGTACCCTCGTAGTCCCCCAGGATACCATACACTCACGGGAGCCCAAAATCCGTTCCTGTCTGGCTGCCTCCCCTTGTTTAATCATTAATCTAATTTTCCTTTACCTTCAGGAGAGAAAAAAACAAAATCCTTTGCGCATTTTCTCCCTGCCTTGTGCTGAATGCTTTGCTGACAGGTGAATTGGCTTGAGGCAGGAGCAAAGGTCTCCTCCCTTCTCTAAGCAGAAGGACGAGGAGACAAGTAGGTGTCTAAGCAACCATGCCAGTATGTCCACAGCTCACTACGGCCACGACGCCTTCCCTACATACATATCTACTCCCGCCAAGAGGTGGGGAAGCGGGATGAGGTCGCTCACACCGGAAGGCTGATGCCGAGAGGAAAGGGGGAGCCCCGTGTACAGTGGGTCATAGAGTCCTGTAATCGTTTCGGTTGGAAGAGTTTTTCGAGGTCGTTTGGGTTCTCCAGAAGCCTCCTTCTCTGCCATGCCCTCCTCTCCTCCCTCCAACCCCCCACTCCCCGCCTCGTTTGCAGGTGAACTCGAGGGTAGTGTTGGCCAGGGGGAAGGGGATGAGATCTCAAAGCGATTGTTGGTGGGGAGCGGCATTTTTGTTTGGGGGTTTTTGTTGGTGGATTGGTGCTTGTTTGTTTGTTTGTTTAGGGTTTTTCGGTTACTTTGTTCTGTTGTTTTGGGGGGGGGCGTGGTGTTGGTTGGTTTGTTTGTTTGTTTTGAGGGTTTTTTTGGGTGTTTTCCCCAGGAAATAAAGCGTCCTTATGAGATGTGGAGGGCTGGGATAGCTCAGAAAGAGCTGGAGAGATGAGAGGAGCACCGGGACAGCCGATGAGTGCTCCCAGCCGAGAGCCAGAATCGATTTTTCCTCCGGGAGAGAAAAAGAAATGGGTTTTACATCGGTAGCAAAGAGCATTTATGTGAAGAACTACTGCTTGTAATGATTTGACTCGATGATCTTCAAGGTATTTTCCAACCAAAACAATTCTATGATTTCATGATTCTTCACAGATGATTGACGCTCTTCTGAGTAGATTGAGGGGGTTTGAAATGTGGGGAAGTTTGGGGTTTGGTTTTTGTTTTAATTTCCCCACACCCCACTACACTCCCCCCATCCCAAATTAAACCTTTTGCTTCCAAAACTCCCGCAGGATTGAATATGATGGTTGAGGAGATCTGGGGCTTCACCCACACACCGAGATGAGATCCAAAGTCCATTTTTTCAGGGAAACTGGATGCTGAAGTGTGCACAGCATTTCAATGTGTGTTCTGTACAAGAAAAAAACAAACCAACAAACAACAAAAAAAAAAAAAGCAACTCCAACCAACCACACGCACACACAAAGACACAAACAAACAAAAAAAAAAAAACCCAAACTACAACACCCCAAAGCCCCACGAAAACCCTCCAAAAAGAAAAATAAACAAAACAAGAACAAAAACAAACAAAAAAACCCCACCCCAAACCCACAAAACAAACAAGCATGCAAGCAAACAAAAATACACCAATGAAAAATATGTATGTGGAATTTCATGATTTTTTTTTTCTCTTCAAGGCACAGCTCTTTGAACCAAGAGACCCCTGTGCACTCCTCTTCCTCGTACATGATGTGTAAAACAAGCTTGTTTAGGGTCGATCCTAAACGGCAGTGGACTTTAACGAGACAGTTCCACAGAATTTATGCAAAAGGCTGCGGGGTGTGATCAGTTTGCTATCGAAAACACAGAGCAGATCCCTCGGCCCCCCTTTCTGCATTGCAAACCTCACCAGTTCTTGCTCCGAGGCTTGGAGTTATCCAGATTAATTATTAAGCAATGTAAAAATTAGTTTCGAATATCGTTCTTATTAGTTTCTAGTAACCAAAAAGTCTGCAGTTACTGGGCTATCTCGGGATAAAGTTTTGGGGTGCCCTCTCCTGATGTCCTCCATGCCCGCCTCGCAGAGTTTGTTTATTGGGTTTGGGGGTTTGTTTGTTTTGGTTCGTTTTGCTTTGGGTTGCATTTGTTGTTTGGGGTTTGGGTTGGTTGATTGGTTTTTGGGGTTTTTTTTGGCTGGAAAATGGAAACCTCGGAAACAATTTAGCCCTGAGGTACCTCCTCATCCATCTGAACCTTCATCCCCCGCGTCGGTGCAGCTTTCTCGGCTCCCGAAAGCCAATTATCGTCCCCATAATTCCTAGCAAAGTCGAGGAGACCTGCAAAGATTCCCCTCCCTCCAGCTCCTGCCTCGGTGCAGGCTGCTTTTCTATCGGGGTCTCTTTCTATCACTATATTAATACTACGAGTGAATCTATTCTCCTCTTTCCGTGCCCAGGAAGAGACGGGCACCCACACAAGGTGTGCGATGTTCCCTCCTGTCGCAAGTCCTTTCCTTGTCCCCTTGACCACCTACATGTCCTTTGTCGAAAAGGAGGGCAGGGAGGCGGAACGGAGTCACGCAAGGTCAAGCGAGAGGCGTGTGGCATCCCCGCAGGGAGACCTAAGGGCTGAGCCTGCACTCCCGCTATCACTGTGAAGTCAGTGCGAAGTTGAGAGCTACCTTCCCAGGATTTTTGGGGTTGGGACAACGAGGTCGGGCACTTGCCTACACACTCTTGGCGAAACCAGATCGGGTCCAGAGTCGAGATGTCAGGGGTCATTGGAGGACAATGTTTTTTGGGGTACGAGGGTGTTGTGTGTGTGGGCAGCGGCCGTCTCACGTCCGTGAGGACCGAATGACAGGAACAGCCTCGCAGCAGAGGACACGCAGAGTTAGTGCAGGCAGCCCAAAAGCGCTTCTTGATGCTGTCCTTGGGGCTGGGGAGAATCCACCTGGAAGGTTTCGTGTGGAATCAGAATGGGACAGCAATTGGCACATGGAAGTGGAAGCGCAACAAAAGCAAATTTTGAGTTGACTTTGGATTTGGGTGAGGCGGGACCAGCGTGACGAGAGCGGCTGCACGACAACCAGACAAAGCCAGCCTGTGCTACACGGCAGCCGCTCTCCAGGCATGGGGGAATCTGCCTTTGGAAAACAACAGAAAAAAAACTAAAACACAATAGCAATTAAGCTCTCATCTGAGTGTGACGGCTTGTTTGGCAGGGACTGTCTGGAATCCAGAGGTTTTCCTCTCGCCAGCACACACATTTGCCCCAGTTTTCCCTCCTTCCTCGTCAACGCAAGAGGCGTCCCGCATTGGGACGCACTGCGTCCCGCAGCTGGAAAACTCTCCAAGGACCGGAATGAGAGCCTTAGGCTTCGGGTGTCCCCAAAATCCTGTGCTTAAGGAGGACAAGTGTGGCCTTTTGTAAAATAGCAGGGCCGAGCAAACAATCTCAGAATCGAAAGTTCCCCGTAGCCACTACGAGTGGAAGTTTTCTCCTTCGCGGGTGTCAGTCCATTCATAGAACAGAATCACTGCATCGTTTGTGTTGGAAAAGATCTTTGAGATCATTGAATTTAATCATTATCTAACTCTACCAAGTCCGGTGATAAACCACGTCCCTCAGCACCACATCTTCGCGTTTTTCAACACCTCCGGGGATGGGGATTCAGATTCTGCCCCTTCGCCTGAGTAATCCTGCCCTGTCACGTTTGCCTTTATGTGGTTTCCCCTCTTTTGCCTTCCAGGATTACAAAAATCTCTATCCCTTCCTCTTTTCCCTCTACAATCAGGTTTTGGAGGAATGTTGGCTAAAACTTCCTCAACCGCTGCTCTCTTTCCCTCGTGATGGAAAATTCGGCGTCATTCATGGACTTGCAAAGGTTATGATAAGATTTCGAGACATTTTATTGTTTTTCTGTATCTCTGATGCGGTCTGTAGGCATCGGTATGTTGATGTGCTCCTGCGAATCAGCATCTCCTTTCTATTGCTTTTCCCTTGACCCCATTTCACTGTTTCTTCCCTTCTTAAAGCATGAGTTTGTAATGGTCGGGACGAATCCCATCAGCTCAACCGGCGATCACTCCTGTCCCTTTTTCCCCGGAATGGGCCACCTGTAGTGTTACTGGGCTGCCCCTCGGGGGGTCACTGCGGTCCCCTTTTCCCAGATGAGGGCAGCACAGAGCAGGGGCGTCGCTTTGCGGCAGCGCCCTACCCTTTTGCTCTCGGCGTTGCCCGCCGCTGACAAGATGACCCACGCGGGGAAACAG
Organism: Semnornis frantzii; assembly: GCA_013399775.1. NCBI lineage: Eukaryota > Metazoa > Chordata > Aves > Piciformes > Ramphastidae > Semnornis > Semnornis frantzii. The sequence continues at coordinate 19,880 of VWYK01080368.1, read as the reverse complement.
CCCCTCCCCAACGACACGCCACCTTACTCCTATTTGATTTTTCCTTGGCAAAAAAATTCCGCGACCTCTATACGCGCGAGAGCTTCCCGGGAGTCCGGACGGGTGGCTTGATTTACACAGGTGGTTGTGGCTCGGTCAGAGAGAGGAGTTTAGAGACCAGGATGCCGGTCCAGGCGCCTCCGTGCAGGGGAGGGGCAGATGCTGGCCGTGCATCAGTGAAAGCACAGCGCTTGCCCTCTTCTGCCGTCTGCTCTGTCCAAGAGGGGACGGGGCCTTTCTCGTCTTTGCAATGTCCCTGGATACGCTTTTTAACAGCTTCTGAGCTTTGCGCCACCCGACACACTAAGGCTGTGAACGCTCCTGGTTTGGGGAAGAGTGACTGGAAAGCTGCCCGACAGCTGGCCGAATATAAGCCAGTGTGTGCCCAGGTGGCAGCAGCCGGGCCTGTATCAGGAACGGTGTGAGCGGCAAGACCAAGGGGAGGGATGGTCTCCTGTACTCAAGACTGGTGAGGTCACACCCTGAGTCCTGGGTTTCGGGCCGTCACTACAAGAATGTTATCCAAAGAAAGACAACGAGGCCGGTGAAGGGTCTGGAGAATAGGTCTTGCGGGAACAGATGAGGGAACCGGGGATTGTCTAGCCTGGAGAAAAGAAGGCTGAAGAGAGACCTCTCTACAACTCCCTGAAAGGAGGCCAGAGTGAAGTGAGTGTTGATCTCTTCTTCCTCCTAACAAGTGATAGGAGGAGAGGAAATGGTCTCAAGTTGCACCAAGGGAGGCTGAGATTAGGTAGTAGAAGGAACTTCTTCACTGTTGGGGATGTCGGCTTCCCCAGGGAAGTGGTGGTAGCCACCCTTGAAGGTATTCAAAACACGTGGAAACATGACACTTCGGGACACGGTTTAGTGGGCGTAGTAGCGTTGGGTTGGGACTTGATAATACTAAAGTTTTTTTCCAAACCTAACGATTCTATGATTGTACGACCTATGTCCATCTCTCTCCACGGCATTGCGTCCCTTCACCAGCACTGAGGGAGGCAGCCGCAGGGAATGGAAAGGTTTTCCTTCACACACTGGCAAAACTTTTTCCCCTGTGAGCGAGATGAGATGGAAAGACAGTCCTTCAGCAGATTTTCGAAAATAGTCAAGCTCGTTTGGAGGAAAAGCCCCTTCTTTCCCCACTACATCTCTCCCTGCTGCTTCCTCAAGCCCTCTCTGCCCCATGAGCTCATTCCCAGCATGTTTGCTATTACACTCGGAGTAATTCAACCATTTTTATTTAACAGACCCCCCCCCCCCTTTAAAAAAAAAAAAAAGAAAGAAAGAAATTTTATAAATCGCTGTTTTGTAAGATCAAAGTAAGGCTTTTCTGGTGCATCTGGAAACTGCAGAAGGAGGGGAAAAAAAATATGGAGCAGCAACCGTTGCGCAACTTCAAAGTGTTTGGGTGTTTTTTAAACATTGATTTTTTTTTTTCTCCTTCTCCTCCTCCCTGATCTTTCAAGCAGCAGGTAAAGACGATAGTATCCGCGTCTGTTTTCCAAAGAAATAACCTGCTTAAAGAGCTGCACAAAACCCGGGGCAGCCAGAAAACACCTTACACGGTTTTTTTGTCTTTCCATCAAATGGAAGTAACACGAGTCCCGTCTTTTCTGCCAGCCGCGACCCCGGCACTGCTAAACTTCGTAGAGAAAGGAGTTTCAGACTCGGGAGGGTCACTAAAGGCTTGGGGTTTTTTTACAGAGGTTTCTAACAACCCAGTACATTCCCCATATAACACAGCAGCCAAATGTAAACCAGTAACTCGCAAAGGGAGGTGGCGAGGGGAAGGCTCCGCAGCCGGATTCTCTCGAGCTGAGAGGGGGTCTGCCCGAGACAGAAGGAGGCAGAGTCCCGGGAGCGGCAGAACCAGGTTTGCCCTCTTTATTAGGAGGGATATGCCCGCCCTGGAATCCTCGGGATTGCGGGTCCCAAGAAGGGACCAGGAAGAGAAACAGAGCTTTCCTCCAGCCCCGCTTCCCCAGGGGGGTCACTTCTTGGCGAGTCGGTGGCTCTCACGCACGTGCCGTCCCTTTAGTGATTCCAAAGGGAATTTCGTGACATTTCCTCTCCCCTCCCCGTGTCCCTTAAGTCCCTGGGTCCTCATGGCTCAGAAGACTCTAAATGGCTTCAACTCTGCCTTTCGGATCCAGTGTCTCCCCAGCACTTATCCCTTCACCTCACCACCACCACAACCATCCCCCCCACACCCTCCCCCCCGAGCGATTTCAGGACCGTGCCTTTGAACGTGGAGCAGAAGAGGAGGAACCTCCACCGGCTAGGCGGTTCCCTGCCAAAGGGAAAAAGCCGATCGTGATTATTGAATGTCGGGAGATATATCCTGGAAACCCCTCTTGGCGAAGTTGTTCGGACAAGGATAAGGAATCAGCTGAGAAAAGCACTTTGCTCTCTGCTCAGGACAAGAGCGGCTCCAAGTCTCCTCTCCTCCAGTATCAAAAAAAAACCAAAAACCCAAAACCCAACCAACCAAACAAAAAAAACAACCCCAAAAAGCACCCCAAACAAAACAAAAAAAAACCCAAACCAACCAACAAAACAAACAAAAACCCCAACCAAAACAAAACCAAACTAAACAAAACACCGCAACCCAACCAAAACAAAAAACAAACAAACAAAAAAACCCAAAACCAAAAAGAATGAGCTGGGGATTACCAGGAGCAAAATGACCTGACCCGTAGCAGGAACTCTGGGCCTTCAGTTTCGGATCTGCGATCCTTTCCCTCCTAACACACCGGCGCTGGAGCTCTGTGACCTTAAACACCACTTCGTGACCGTGGCCTCGCCGGTGGACGGGACCCGGCTGAATCGTACACGCCTTCCTCCCAGTGCAGGTTTGATGTAACCCGCTTCTTATTGTAGCTGCACCTTCTGCGGTTTTCACACAGGGGTTTCCCTCCCACCCATTTTGATTTTTAATGGCGCGGCTGGGGCCCTGTGATACCGATTAAACATATTCGCTTGCTGTAAAGATTTCCAGGCTCCGTATCCCCTCTTTAGGATTTACAACGGATCCCGGTCTCCAAAACGACTCTTTCAAGGGTCTTTCTGTTTTAGCTTCGGTTGTGGGAAAACGATTTAGCAAAGACTTGCCTCACCCCTAGAGACCGGGACGTCGTAGAAGCCTTGCTTGCTGGAGAGGACACCTCGGCAGCACCCCATCAGTCGTGGTGTCCTACTAACGTGTTTCTTGGCCAGAGTGGAGGCTCTCAAGATTTTGTTTTTACGGCATGGTCCCCTTAGGGCCGTAAACCTGAGCAGAGTTGCAATAAGAACTGCAATATTCGATCTTCCCGCACAGGCTACGAATAATCGTCGCAAACGGCTCAGGGTCGGAAACTCCAGAAGCAAGAAGAGCTTCCCTCCTCCAGAGCTTCAGAGTGGTTCGTCCTTTGGGAAAGCCCCATTGCTTCTGCATTTTGCCCTTTCCTGAATGTATCCCCCTCTAGAAGCAGAGTTTGGGGTGGGGGCATTAACTTCTTCTCTAACCGAGATCCCGAGATTTCCAAATCTATTTCCCCTTTGCAGCGGCAGCTACACCACAGAAAAAGGGGGAAATACCAGAGAGGGGTGAGGAATGACTTCAGAAATGGGCTCATGTTGATTTCTGGAGATTAAGAAAATCAGCCGGCAAACCGATACCCTACTTTAAATGCGCCTAGAAGAAGATGAACGTTATCTCTTTACACACAAAACACCTCCTTTTGACACCTCGTTTACACGGCTGGTGAGGCTCGGGAGCTTTTTACTGGTCTTTGTTCCCGTATATAAATAGAAATACACTTCCTTCAAAGAAGCGCCTGAATTTCAACCCGTCTGAAAGGGTTTTGGCCTTGGCCATTCAGGAGGACGTGTCTTTCTTTGTCTCGTTCCGGGGGGGACAGGTTACGGGGGAAATCCACGCAAACCAAACTGACCTGACTCTCCCAGAATGCCCTGCCCCAAAGTACACAGATGAGCAACGGGAATACAGATGTGCATCAGGCAGAGACACGGATTTTGAAAAGTTAGAAAAGGAGCTTGAGTTCAGCCTGGAAAGGGTCTGTGAGAGCAGTTGAGAGAGTGGAGTTCACTGGGATTCATTTCTTTGGATGGAAGCATATGTGGCTTTTGCAGGCAGTGCTTTGCGCGGAATCAAACCCGCATTGACGTTTCCCTATCAAGTACAGAAGAGGCAGGAGTAAACATAAACTTCCTGAGCAGCAGAAGACACACTCCAGCCAAGACAGCCTGGCAGCTCTCACACAGCACAAATAGGCAGTTTACAATCAGGGGCTACAACACTCACACTCACCCCATCTGTCCTGGTCCAGTGGGTTGTGTGGAAACCAGAGACAACACTTAAAGATGTCTTCAAACAGCAACCAGGCACAAACATGGCAGCTTAACACATCCACAGGATGCTCCCTTCCTCTCATTTCCCCCCTGCCTTCCCTCATCCATGCTGTCTTTTCACCTGGCCCCTGCCTTCCCCCTCTATGGAGTACCCATTCACTGCGCACCAAACCTCACCTCAGCAGCCCCTGCCTCATCCCCAAGTCCCACAGCTTTCTCTGGTATCAAACACTTTACACTTACCTTCTTTCTCCCTCTTTCTTGTTTTTAAATCCTCTATTTTCTCTTTTTCACATGGGATCTTAACTCTTATTCTTGACCTACTTTCCATGGCCACCAATCGCTCCATGTTCAGCCTGTTCTCAGTAATACCAATAACCATTTTCCCAGAGCATTTTGTCTTAAGGATAGACTCCCTTTGCTTTAAAGTGCCTTTGCCCAAGATCTGGTCTAATCTCTCTGCCCGAACGTATCTCCCAAACTACTCTCAGCATTTTGGAACGTGAAAGGAGTCAAACATGTTATAAAGANGGGAACCTAAACCATATGTGTAACGACGCCACATTGTGCACTGCACTGTGAGATAAAGAGCTTTACATCATTGATTCCATGCAAGTCGTTATAACAAAAGAAAGTCTGGGAAGATAATATCTGCATTTGCCTCTGTGAGGCTGGGATTTTTTCAGAAACTGGGGTAGAAGATATTCCACTTGGGTGCACACTAGCATTGGAAAGGGAGGGAAAATGGCTGCTCCAAGCCACAGAAGTGATGTGCTACCTGAGTCCCACTGGCTACAGTGCTCTAAGGCTCATCTGGAACTGTGGGAAGATTAGTGGGATTCTCCAGGAAGAATTAAAATGATCAATGGGACTTAGATAATGCAGCCAATGATGTATCCCTCACTTTGGAACAGTTGCTGGGTGCTCAAGGCTTAATTTCTGCAAATGCACGAACTTTTAGGATTATTTTTTCTTTACTTTTCCCCTTTATAATTGTTTGCTGTGGGGCAGTTGCTGCTGTTTTCCCTGCTGACATGCTCTGAAATGAAAAAGCCTCCCCTGACCTGATGCACATTGCCTCTGGGATATGTTCAGATGAACCTGGAGTTCAACTTCTGTCTCATCCCTAAGAGCTCAAACCATGGGCAATGTTCCATGGTGGGGTGCTCAGCAGCTCACAGACCTATTCCTTGACTTCAACACAACAACTTTGGGGGCATTCTTGTTTAATGTCTTCGTCAGTGATCTGGATGTGGGGGGTTAGGCACTCTTAGTACATTTGCAGATGACACTAAGTTGGGAAGGAGTGATTTGCTTGAGGGTAGGAAGGCCCTGAAGAGAAATCTGGATGGGATGGATTGATGGGCTGAGGCCAACTGTATGGGATTCAACAAGGCCAAGTACCAGATCTTGTATGTGGGTCTTAACAATCCCATGAATGCTCCAGGTTTGGGGCAGAGTGGTTGGAAAGCTGCCCAGCAGAGAAAGACCTGGAATTGATCAACAGCTGGCTGAACATGAGCCATTATGAGCTGAGGTGGCCAAGGTCAACATTATATTGGCCTGTATCAGGAATAGTAGGACTACAGAAGTGATTATCCCCCTGTATTCAGCACTGACGAGGTCATGCCTTCAGTCCTGAGTTCAGTTTTCAGGCCCTCATTACAAGGACATTGAAATACTGGAGCTGACCCAGAGAAGGGCAGTGAAGCTGGTGAAGAGTTTGGAGAGCAGGTCTTCTGAGGAGTGGCTGAGGGAAATGGGCTTGTTAAGTCTGGAGAAGAGGAGGTTGAGGAAAGCCCTTACTGCTCACTACAACTCCCTGAAAGGAGGTCGGAGTGAAGTGGATGTTGGTCTCTTCTCCTTAGGAACAAATGATAGGAGAGGAAATGGCCTCAGGCTGAAGTAGACGTGGTTTAGGATGGATATTAAGATAAATTTCTTCACTGAAATCTTTTTTAACCACTGGAATAGGCTCCCCAGGGAGGTAGTTGAATCCTCATCCCTGGAGGTGTTTCAAAGAGGCAGAGAAACAGTTTAGCACCGATCTTGGTAGAGTTAGATAATGGATGGACTCAATGGTCTAAAAGGTCTTTTCTAATCCAAATGATTCTATGATTCTACTACTACCCTGACCTTGGATGGAGTCTGCCCTGTTTTCTGCTGAAAAATCTGTGGGAAGGTGAGGAAAGGCTCCTTCAAGATGCTGAGATATCAGGATGACTTTCAGTGCTGGGACTCTGTTCCACGCAGTGAGCAAAAGCATTGTCCCAGAGGGAAGGGAGGAAGAGGACAAGGGGCTTGGAAAAGTGATGCACAACTTAAGCATTAAGATGGCCTCCTGTGTGTTTTTTTTTTTTGATGTTCGGGGGCACTTGGTGGGTGCCCAGAGATGCATGTCCTTGGCTCGCCCCTCTTGCCACAGCTAGGACAGTGAGAGAGATGCAAAAGCAACCTCTGCAAACCATGTTCCTGGGCTGAGGGGTCCTTGCCTGAGGTGGGGAGATGGAGAGAATGGCGATGGGGCTGGAGAAGGAGCTGCGCTTCCCTCTGGAACCAACTCTCCGACCTCGTGGCTGCCGCCTGGTGCCTACCACCTTGCATTGCACTCCCTGGCTGTTTATCTCGGGGGTCTGACCTGGGACGCGGTTTTCCCCAGCAAAGGGGAAGCTCCCGCCTCGCTGTCTGACCTCGTTGACACCATTCCCTATCAAAACTTTTTTCCACTGGCGGTTGTTTTCCAGGTGGGAGGAGGAGGCTTTGCAACACAGGCAGGCAGGGGCATCTCATCCCAGTGACGTCCATCAGCAGAGCAGGGGGACTAGCTCCTTGAAAAATGCCAAAAAACTCCAAAACAACCCAAGCAGCTTACTACTCAGGAAATTTAGTAATGATTTTTTCCCCTCACCCTTCAGTGGCATTACCCTTCTTTTGATATTAGATCCTTGCTGAAGGTCTTTGCTTTCAATCTGCAGGGAGGAGGAGATGAAGATCAAGGAGTTGTTGTAGAGACCATGGTACGACTTTTTAAAGGGACATTTCCAGGCATTTCACAGTGGAAGAAAAAGTATGAAGTCAGGAAGTGGCAGCCTGCAGGTTTCTGTGAAGCCGATGAGTTTGACCCATCATTCATAAGTCTGGATTGAACCATCTGCCCTCTCAGCATGTTTCACTACATTTGCTCACTGCAACAGTTTAGCACCAGCCTTGGTAGAGCTAGATAATGGTTGGGCTCAGTAATCTTAAAGGTCTTGGAAGAAATACTGCAATGGTTTAGCACTAGCCTCAGTAGAGCTAGATAATGGTTGGACTCAGTAATCTTAAAGGTCTTTTCCAAACCAAATGTTTCTATGATTCTATGACTTAACGTCAAGTGAAGGCATCTTCAGCTTGGAATGCTTAAAATTCTTGGTGAATACTAGCTTAGCCTCCCCATAACTGTGCAATGAGATCTCCTGCATTTTATCACAAGAAGAGCTTAATCTAAGTGCAGTTAAACAACTCACTCAAAGGTATCAAAGAAATAGAAAGTAATGTGCAGGTTTAGGTTTTCTTTAGCTCAGCCAAATAGCAAAACTCTTCCTTCAGAAACACTACTAAAGGAACAGAGAACTGCAAGGTATGCAGCAAGGACCCACACTGGAAGAAAAACCCCACGGACCAAAATGGCCTTGCTGAAGCATATTTCGTTGTTTTCTGAAAAGCTGAAGCAAACTGTTTTGGTGGTTGGACTCAATGATCTTAAAGGTCTTTTCCAAACAAAATGATTCTACGATTCTAAGAATGTGCTAGGAAATCTTCTCTATTTATTTAAACTCTCAGTTCCTGATACTTAGTTGCAGGTATGTTACACTTTTTTTAGTATAAAAAAAAGAAGGAAAAAAAAGAGAACTAAACCACTGCAGATCTTCCAGCATCCACTAAATCTTCTCTGGCCACCCAGAAATCTCCCTCAACAAACTACTCATCATTTACTGAAATATCCTCTGAAACCACAAAAGATAACACTCACATTTCAGCTAATCCATCTCCTCAAAGGCAAGTAGAGAGCAGAGTGAAGCCCTTGAGGTCAGGACTTAATGAAGGAACAAAGCGGAGTTTCTGTTCCTGCCAACACATGATGCTGGTAAGCAAAATAGATTAAACTTGCTATTATTACATTCAGGTATGTTGTAACTCTGAAATCTGTTTTAACAACACTTTGTAGGAGTTAAGCCAATTAGAAATAGGCCTTCTGCAAAAGTACATTTCATTGATTCGACAAGGCCAAATGCCAGGTCCGGAATGCTCAATGCTTGGGGACTAGAGTCTGGAAAGCTGCCCAGCAAAGAAAACCCTGGGGATGCTGATTGATAGCCAGCTGAAGATGAGCCAGCATGTGTCCAGGTGGCCAAGAAGGTCAACAGTATCCTGGTCTATATCAGGAATAGTGTGACCAGCAGGACCAGTGCAGCAGTGAACTGGACTCACCAAGTACTGGTTTCAGTTCTGGGGCACTCACTGTAAGACAGATATTGAGGTGCTGGGGCCCTCACTACAAGAAAGTGGTGCTAAAGGTCCAAAAAAGTGCAACAGAGCTGGTGAAGGGACTGAAGAACAGGTCTTGTGAGGAGTGGCTGAGAGACCTGGACTTGTTTAGTCTGGAGAAAAGGAGGCTGAGGGGAGCCCTTCTCCCTCTATACAACTCCCTGAAAGACGATTGTAGTGAGTTAGGTATTAATCACTTCTTCCTAGTAACAAGTGATAGGATGAGAGGAAATAGCCTCAAGTTGCACCAGTGGGGGGTTTAGATTTGCTATCAGAAGAAATTTCTTCACTGAAAAGGTTCTCAAATACTGCAATAGGCTCTCTGGGGAGGTGGTTGAATCCTCATCCCTGGAGGTGTTTCAAAGACACTGAGATGTGCTGGTGCTGAAGGACATAGTGTAGTTTCTCTGGTCCTGGTTGTCATACTATTTCTCATACAGGCTAGGATGCTGTCAGTTTTCTTGGCCACCTGGGCACACATTGTCTCATGTTCATCTGGTTTCCAATCAGCACCCCCAGGTCTTTCTCTTCTGGGCAGGTTTTCAGCCACTCTGCCTCAAAGCTTATGTGGGGTTGTTGTGACACAAGTGCACGACCTGGCTCTTGACAACACAAGACAGCATGTCAGGTACAACATGAAGTCCCTACCTAGGCTGCAAGCATCTGCTTCCAGAGTGGTTTAGGGCAGCACAGAGATCTGGTACCATCTTGTCTGCCATAGCTTGTTGTGTCTCACCTGCAAGGGTTAATCCATTAACCCTTCAGATTTGAGCCATACTGTCTCTACACTGATTGTCTCAAGGAAGCAGATGATTTACTTTTCTCCACCACCTCGTACAGTCATTTGATTTTTTTTTTT
>VWYK01080366.1:0-10511 GCA_013399775.1 Semnornis frantzii | reverse complement strand
TGGAGCCTTCTCTTCTCCAGGCTGAACAGTCCCAGCTCCCCCAGCCTGCCCCCATAGAGGAGGTTCTGCAACCCTCTCTTGCTCCACTGGACGAGGGGAGGTTCCTCCTGTCCTCAAGGGGTGAAAGCAGCAGGCAGAGGTGGGCAGGGAACTGGAGCAGGTCTGAGCAGGCTCCAGCCGCCACCTCAGGGAAGATTTTTTGGGAGGAGAGCCCATTTCACACCTCACAGGATAGGGGGATGCTCCATGGGGAAACTGAGGCAGCAGCCACAGGCTCCAAGATAAGAACCTGGGAAAAAAATCATTGACTGCGAGTGGTCCAGGGATTGGAACAGGCTGTCCAGGAAGGTGCTGGAGTCACCTCAAGAAAGGTGTGGCCATGGCACCTGGGGACATGGTTTAGTGGCCACGGTGGTGCTGGGCTGAAGGCTGGAGGTGATCTTGGAGTTTTTTCCCCAACCCAGACAATGCTGTGATGCTGTGAACAAAGGAAGAGGGCAGGGCAACCTCTGCCCCTTGTCCAGCACCACAACCCTAACCGGGCTGCAGCAGGGCTCCGAGTGTGCCCGCAGAGCCACACCGGAGCTAAAAATGGCTGCTGCTAAACCTCCTCTGAACCATCCTAAACTTGGAATGCACAGGAGAGAGCAGCAGCAGCCCCTGCACAGCCCGCAGGGCACAGAGCCACAGCCTCTCCCATTCAGCTGGAGCCACGTCTGAGCAGCGCTGGGGACGTGGCTGGAATGAAAGCTGCCCCTCAGCTCCTGCCTGCTCGCAGGGAGCCTTCGCCCAGCTCAGAGGCTTGCAGAGTTAAAAGGGTCAGAGCTCCAAGGACAGCTGGGTCTGACTGGCTCTAGATCATTTCAGCGGCATCTTCAGCGGGGATTATAATCTGAATCGAAGCGGAAAGACCCGAGGCAATGAAGCTGTCAGCAGGCTAAGATTAAGGAATTAAAACAGCAGCCCCAGCGTTACAGGATTTGTTCTGGATGCAGCAGGGAGAGCCGAGCTGAGCCGAGTGCGGCAGCCTCGGCGCTGGGCAGCCCAGGGAAGGGCATGAGCAAGGAACTCATCAATAACCAGCCAAAGGCAGGGCGAGGAGAGCCAGGCAGGCAGGAGATAAATCCTGGCTGGGGACGGAAATGACTCACCCAAGGTCTGGCTGAGGTAAATAAAAGCCGAGATGAAGTGGGTTCAGAGAAGGGCAGAGGTGAGGAGACGCTGACATGCAGCAGGCAGGAGACAAACGACCCTGCACAGGCTGGTACCTGCTGGAACGCAGCCCAGCTGCCTCCTGGGCTGCCTGCTGCAAACGCTGCTCCCTGCTTCTGGGCTCCATTCCCACCCCCTTCCCCTGTCCCTTTCTCATCCTTTCTCCTAACCCATCTTCCCCTTTTCCTCTTCCTTCCCATCTCTTTCTCATCCTTTCTCCTAACTCATCCTCTTTTCCTTTCCCTTCCCCTATACCTTTCATAACTTCTCTGATGCCATACACCTCCTCTTCTTGATCTCCTTTCCCACCCCTCCTTCCCTTTCCCATCCTTTTCCCCTTTCCCATTTCCTTCTCTTTTCCTTCCCCCCCCCCGCCTTCTCCTCCATACCATTCTACTCCTTCCCTTTCTCCTTCCCCATCCTCTTCTCCTTTCCCTTTCCCATACTCTTCTCCTTTCCCTTCTCCTTTCCCATCCCACTCTGCTGCTCCTTCCTCTGTCTCAAACCCACCTCCAGACTGCCTTTACAGAGCCAGGAACAATGGCAGCCGATGGCTGAGCCCAGAGACAGGAGGCCACAATCCTCACCTTTGCCTCCCCACTGAGGCTCCCAGCAGTGGCCCAGTTAACCCTCGCTCTTTATTTCTGACACACCATGCAGCTGCCCTCTCCCGCTCATTGCCCGCGCAGGAATATTACCACAGGTATGGGACAAAACACAAGGGAAAGCAGGCAGCTGCCCAGGGCAGAGCTGGCACAGAAGGAAGCTCAGGTGACCCAGACCCCATGCAGACCCCAGCCCCAGCCCAGCTCCTCTCAACACAAGCTACAGGGATGCAGGGCAGGGGGCTCAGCCTTGCTGGTGACCCAAGCCCCAAGTGCTGTGCAGGCACAGAGCAGCTGGGGCCTGGAGCAGCAGGCCTGGGTGACAGAGAGAGCCAGCCCAAACCAGGCCACCCGCACAGGATGGTGGCACTTCAGTGACACACAAAGGCAGCCAGCAGAACCCTTCCCTGCCATGTGGAGCGGTGCTGAGCAGCCAGATCTAGGATACAGAAGGAGCTGGGGAGCTAAGGGCAGGCAGGGCTTGTTCTGCAGCACGGGGAGGGACCAGAATCGCTTCCTGACTCCTCCGGCCAACTTCTACCAGGACATTCAGGGAGCAGTCCTCAGCCCAGTCCTTGTAAGGGTTACCCAGAGTCCCCTGGGTAAAAACAGGAAAGAGTAGAGTCCAGAGGTGCTCAGTGACTCTTCTTGGTGGAGCCAAAGCCTGAGAAGCCCATGACAGCTGCCATCTCATCATCCTCCTCGAACGCCAGATCCTCCTCTGCCCGCCTCTTCTTCTCCCGCTGCTTCTCCTTCTTGTAGGCCTTGGCCTTCTCCTCCTGCATCATGGGACAGGGCAGCAAAATGTGAGTCCTCTGAGCTGGGTCAGCCTGAGAGACACCACACAGATAATGCAGGTCCTACCAAGAGCACAGCCAGTAGAAATCTCTCTGCTCTGCCCTGGCAAGGCCACAGCTGCAGTCCTGCAGTCAGTGCTGGGCTGCCCGGTTCAAGGAGGGCAAGAAGTAGCTGCAGAGGGCACAGCAAAGGGCTGAGGAGATGCTGAGGGGCCTGGAACAGCTCTGTAAGGAGAGACTGAGAGAGTTTGGGGCTGCTTGGCCTGGGCAAGAGCAGCCTGAGGGGGATCTCATCAGTACTGATCAATGCTCGAAGGGTGGGTGGCAGCAAGATGGGGCCAGGCTTTGTTCAGTGGTGCCCAGGGACAAGGGGCACAGGGCACAGACTGGACCATCAGAAGTTACATCTGGAGGAGGAACTTGTGTAGTTTCAGGGTGCTGGAGCCCTGGAGCAGGCTGCCCAGAAAGGTGCTAGAGTCTGCATCTTGGGAGATTCCAAACCCACCTGGATGTATTCCTGGGTGCCCTGCCCTGGCAGGGGGTTTGGACTGGGTGATCTCCAGAGGTCACTTCCAACCCTCACCACTGTGTAATTCTCTGTGAAGGGGCAATGGATGGAAACTGCACCACAGAAAGTTCCACCTCAACATGAGGAAAACTACTTTACTGTAAGGGTCACAGAGCTGCCCAGAGAGGTTGTGGAGTTTCCTTCTCTGGATGCTGTGAAATCCTGGCCTGTGGTGTCCCAGGAGGAGGTTTCCACTGTCTCCAGAGCACCTCAAGAGCAGTCACCCACCACAGCAGAGGCAGCCTCATGAACCTCTCTCACGTGAGCAACCAACAGAAGTTTTGTCTGGACCAAAGGCTGAGACAAGGAGCAGCTCTGGGAGCAGGAGGCCTCTTGCTGCTGCCATGCCCTACTCCAGAGGTAGCCATGCCCTGCTGGCTTTGGGCCTGGCAGACTGACAGCCACTCACTGGAACAGAAGCTGAAGCTCTGAGCAGCTCACGGGTGGGCAGCTCGGCACCAGAGCTGGCAGTGCTCTAATCAAAGCAGTTTGCTCTGTGAAGATCACAAGCCCTGGACCAGTGCCAGCCTGGGACCAGGCAATGCAGAAGCATGGCTCAGGCTCCCGACTTAGCAACTGCCCCTGCCAGTCCCATCAGTGTCCACTTAGCCAGAGCAGCTGCAGACAGCCATGCCCTGCAGAAAGCTCCACCAGAAGCTGCTGCTGATCCCTGGGTTGCCATCCACTGACTGCCACTCCCTATGCTGCCAGGGCACCAGGCTCCTGCCACTTCACCCTGATGGGGGCCAGCACATCCCCGACCCTAGCAAGGAGCCCTGGGGGGACCAAAGCTCAGTTTGACCAAGCAGATCCAACAGGAAGCTTTTGGTAATGTTTAGCTGTGACTGCTGAGGGAGGAGAAGCATCAAGAGAAGCTCCTATGTCAGAAGCTTCTCTCTCGGAGCACCTCAACAGTGCCAAGGGCTGGGTCTTGCCCTTGGGGCACAACAACCCCAGGGAGGCTCCAGGTTTGGGGCAGAGTGGCTGGAAAGTGCCCAGCAGAGAAGGCCTTGGGAGTGTTGGATGACAGCAGCTGAAGGTGAGCCAGGTTGTGCCCAGGTGGGCAAGAAGGGCACCAGCAGCCTGACCTGGAGCAGCAACGGTGCGGGCAGCAGGAGCAGGACTCTACTGGTGAGGCCACATCTCAAATCCTGGCTTCAGTTTTGGGATCCTCACTCCCAGAAGGACATTGAGGGGCTGAAGAAGGTCCAGAGAAGGGCACCAAAGCTGGGGAAGGGTCTGGAGAACAGGGCTGGGGAGAAGCAGCTGAGGGAGCTTGGAGGGTTGGTGTGGAGAAGAGAAGGCTGAGGGCAGAGCTCATTGCTCTCCGCAGCTCCCTGAGAGGAGGCTGCAGCCAGGTGAGGATTGGGCTCTGCTCCCTAGCCTCAGGCGAGAGGAGGAGAGGAAATGTTCTGAAATTGTGCCAGGGGAGGGCTAGGTTGGCCATGAGGAAAAATTTCTAGCCTCAGGCTGCCCAGGGCAGGGGTGGAATCTCCATCTCGGGAGGGGCTTGGAAGCCCTGCGGATGTGGGGCTGAGGGCCATAGCTGATTGGTGCCCTGGCAGTGCTGGGTAAGGGTTGGACTCAATCTCAAAGCTCTTTCCCAACCAAAATGATTCTGTGATTCTCTGTTTCTGACTTTGTCAGGTTTTCACCTAAACCTGAACCCCATGGCAGGGAGCCAACGCCTAAGGTCAGGGTGGTCACACCACTCAGAGCCCTTCCACACTCAGGGAGACCACACAGGAGCACTGTGCCACATGGAGAAGGATCCCAGCACTGAAGGCAAGGGATAAAGTCCCAGACCAGAGCACACAAGTTCAAACACAGCTAAGGGGAGACAAAACTGAGGTGCACTGTCAGGCTTGTGCTACTCCTGGTGGAAACCTCAACCAGCAGAAGCCCTCAGACTGAGGCCAGAAGGGTTTCGGGGCCAGCAGAGAGCTTCAAAAAAGGGAAACTGAAAAGGCTGCACTCAGCTGCAAGCAACAGCTCAGTGTTCAAATGGAGACCAGTGACAAGTGGTGTCACTCAGGGACCAGAGCTGTTTGTCACCTTTGTCAGTGACATGGACACTGGGATTGAGGCTCCCTCAGCAGGTCTGCAGGTGGCACCAAGCTGTGTGCTGTGGCTGACAGCTGGAGGGAAGGATACATCCAGAGGGACCTGGACAGGCTGCAGAGCTGTGCCCAAGCCAACCTCATGAAGCTCAACAAGGCCAAATGCAAGGTCCTGCAGTTGGGTTGGGGCAATCCCAAGCACAGATCCAGGCTGGGTGAGGAGTGGCTGAGAGCAGCCTGGAGGAGGATTTGGGGGTTTCAGTTGGTGCCAAACTGCCCAGGAGCCAGCACTGGTGGCTGGCAGCCCAGAGGCAGCTGTGTGCTGGCTGCAGGCAGAGCAGGGAGAGCAGTAGCACAGGGAGGGGATTCTGCCCCTCTGCTCTGCTCTGCTCAGACCTCACCTGCAGCACTGTCTCCAGCTCTGGGAAACCCAGCACAAAAATGACCTGGAGCTGCTGGAGAGGGTCCAGAGGAAATCACAAATATGATCAGAGGGCTGCAGAACCTTCCCTGTGGGGACAGACTGAGAGTTGGGGCTGATCAGCCTGGAGAAGGCTCCAGGGAAACTTTAGAGCAGCCTTGCAGTGCCTGAAGGGGCTGCAGGAGAGCTGGGGAGGGACTTTTGACATGGGTTGGGAGTGCCAGGATGAGGGACTACGGCTTTGAGCTGGAAGAGGGGAGACTGAGAGTGAAGATGAGGAAGGAATTGTTGAGACTGAGGGTGAGAAGACACTGGCACAGGTTGCCGAGGGAGGTGCTCAGTAGCAGGCTGGATGAGGCCCTGAGCAACCTGGGCTGGTGGGAAGTGTCCTTGCCCATGGATCTTGAAGGTCCCTTCCAACCCAACTCATGCTGTGATCTATGAAACCAAGCAATGAAACCCACTGATAGAGCAGATGAGAAGCCCACGGAAGGAGGAACGAGGCTGCTATGGAACAAGATCAAGAACCGGAACACAGAACACATTTCTGGGAGGGCTTTGCTTTATCAGCCACCGCCCAGACTCACCTCCTCACGGAGCTCCTTCATCCTCTCCTCAAAGTCATAGTCCTTCTGCTTCTCCTCCATCTTCTTCTTGTTCACCTCAAAGCGTTTCTTCACCTGGTCCAGCGTGGAGCGCTCCACTCGCATGGACATGCCCAGGTTCCTCTGGTCTGCAGAAGAGAAGCAGAGACAGCTGTGTCTAGCAACTCATCTCCCACAGCCCTGCTCCCAGGCCCCAGCTAAACGTCTCAGCACAGCAACCTCCTCCTGCCAGCCACACATGCCCTTGAGGCAGCTTCCAGGGCCAGGCCATGACCACGCAGGAGGCTCAGTGCCCCAACCTGACCTCTCCACCACCGCAGCAAGCATCTGGGTGAGGGGACTGAAACACAGTCTGGAGATGACACTACGATGGGTGGCAGTGCTGATCTGCTGGAGGGTAGGAAGGCCCTGCAGAGGGACCTGGCCAAGCTTGATCAAAGGGCTGAGGCCAATGGGATGAGGTTCAACAAGGCCAAGGGCTGGATGCTGCACTTCGGGCACAGCAGCCCCAGGAAGGCTCCAGGCTGGGGCAGAGTGGCTGGAAAGGGCCCAGCAGAAAAATATCTAGGGAGAATTGACTGATGGCAGCTGAACATGAGCCAGGGTGTGCCCAGGTGGCACAGAAGGGCACCAGCAGCCTGGCCTGGAGCAGCAATGGTGTGGGGAGCAGGACCAGGGCAGGAATTGTGCCCCTGGGCTGGGCACTGGGGAGGCTGCACCTGGAGTCCTGGGTTCAGTTTTGGGCTCCTCACTGCCAGCAGGACATTGAGGAATTGGAGCAGGTTCAGAGAAAGGCACCAAAGCTGGAGAGGGTCTGGAGAACAGGGCTGGGGAGGAGCAGCTGAGGGAGCTGGGAGGGATTACTTTGGAGAAGAGGAGGCTGAGTGAGGGGCAATCTTCAGGCTCTCTACAGCTCCCCAAAAGGAGGTTGGAGGAAGGTGGGGGTTGGCATCTTCTCACATGCAAAAACTGACAAGAGGAAATGGCCTCAAGCTGTGCCAGGGGGGTTCAGGTTGGACTTGAGGAACAATTTCTTCCCAGCAAGTGTCCTCAGGCACTGGCATAGGCTGTCCAGGGAGGTGGTGGAGTCCCCATCCCTGGAGGTGTTTAAATAAAAGTTGGCTGGATGTGGTGCTGAGGCAGGTGGATCAGTGGCAGTGGCTGAGCAGCAGTGGTGGAGTTGTGAGCTCTGGGATGGACTTGATGGTCTCAAAGGTGTCTCCCAACCTCAACAGTTCTGTGGCTCTAAGATTCTAAAGTGGTACTTTGGTGTCCTCCTCTGCCACACAGCAGCACAGAGCTGTACCACGTTGGGGTTTGTTTTTCCTAGCTACTTGACCNTGCTCCTTGTCCTATCCCAGGCAGCAGTGAGCAGAGCCTGTCCCCCCAGTCCTGACCCCCAGCCCTCAGATAGTTATAAACATTGATTAAATCCCTTCTCAGCCTTCTCTTCTCCAGACTAAGCAGCCCCAGGTCCCTCAGCCTCTCCTCACCAGGCAGTGCTCCAGTCCCCTCATCATCCTCACAGCCCTCCCTTGGACTCTCTACAGTAGACTCTCTCCCCTGTCCCTCTGAAACTGGGAAGCCAAAACTGAACACAATACTCTAGATGAGGTCTTGCCAGGGCAGAGTAGAGGAGGAGAAGAACCTCCCTGGATCTACTGGACGCACTCTTCCTAATACACCCCAGGATTCCATTGGCCCTTTTGGCCACCAGAGCACATTGCTGGCCCATGGATACTTCTCATCCACCAGGACCATGTCCATCACCCCCTTTGTGTAAAGGGACCTGCTGCTGCCTTCCCCAGGAAGCCACAATGACCTCCAGGAGCACAACAATGTGCCAGGAGCGTGGCAGGGTGCCCTGCTGCCCCCTCTCTGAACAGCCCAAGGAATCCCCCACAGCCAGGAATCCATCAGTTCGGTGAGGGTAGTGTCCTCTCCTC
This sequence comes from Semnornis frantzii, assembly GCA_013399775.1. Lineage (NCBI taxonomy): Eukaryota > Metazoa > Chordata > Aves > Piciformes > Ramphastidae > Semnornis > Semnornis frantzii. Next base: position 2,297 of record VWYK01080366.1, on the reverse strand, counting down.
AGGCTAACCAGTCAGGAATCAGACTGGAGGACTGGGAGCTCCTTCCTCCTCCCTTTATCTTGGCTGAGAGAACAGAGACAAGAACCACAGACAGGCAGAGGACACCACCACACTCCTGGACACAGCTCCAGGGTCATTCTGCACCACTCCTGTCTCTGCTCACACTCAGGTCCAAGCTCTGGAGCCTTCAGACCAGTTCGGTTTCAGTTTCACACCCAGATCCCCCTGAGAGAAACTGCAGATCCAAAAATGAGCCCAGGTCCATGTCTCAGCTAAGGACATGTTTGTGAAGCTTTTGCTGCTGCACAAAAGCCCCAGAGATGTTCAGAGGAACCATCAGGACCTGGTGACAGAAGGCTTCTTGCAGCATGGACACTCTGATGGGGGTAAACCTGTCCTTCTAAGCAGGGCAAATCACTCACTAGTTCTGGGCTTCTGCCATGAATATGGTCCAGCACCCTGGAAGTGCCAGGAGATACAGGCATCACCTCCACAGCCCTCCTGAGCAAACCTTATCTCCATCCTGGTCTCCAGAGAACAATTTGCCCCCTCAGTGTCCTGCCCTCAGGCACTGGTGGTGTGTGAAGGAAAAAAATGTTTGACACTGAGGGTGGTGAGAGCCTGGCCCAGGTTACCCAGGGCGGGTAGGAGCTGCCCCCATCTCTGGAACCATTGGAGGTCAGGTTGTTTGGGGCTGTAAGCAACCTGCTCTGGTTGGGGATGTCCCTGCTGGCTGCAGGGGGGTTGGATTGGATGGCTTTTGGAGGTCCTTTCCCACCCAGACCAGTCTGGGATTCTAGGAAATGAGCAGCTCTGAGCACTGCAGCAGCTCTCAGCCACCTCTGCAACCCCTCCCCCCAAGCTTCTAAGAAGGCAGAGGAAGGTTCCTTACGTTTTTTGCCATTGATGTGATCCAGGAAGTTGATGGAGTCCTTCACCACACAGTCACAGACATTGCAGTAATACCTGCCAGGAGAGAGAGGAGACATCAGCTGCGGAGCAGAAGATGAAGGAGCCACAGAACAGTCTGGGTTGGAAAAGACCTTCGAGATCAGCCAGTGCCAAACCACTGCCACAGGCAGGGACACCTCCCACCAGCCCAGGTTGCTCAGGGTCTCATCCAGCCTGGCCTTGAGCACCTCCACGGAGGTTGCGGAGCACAGAATCACCCAACGTGATCAAAGACTCCACCACTGCCCTGGGCAGCCTGGGGCAGGCTTTGACAATCCTTTTGGAGATGAAACTCTTCCTCGTGGCCAACCTAGACCTGCCCTGGCACAAATTCAGGGCATTTCCTCTTCCTCTGTCACTTGTTCCTTGCGAGAAAAGCCCAACCTCCACCTCACTGCAGCCTTCTCTCAGGTGCAATGAGGTCTCCCCTCAGCCTCCTTTTCTCCACACTAAACCCCTCCAACTCCCTCAGCTGCTCCTCCCCAGCCCTGTTCTCCAGACCTTTCCTCAGCTTTGTTGCTGCCTTTCTCTGGACCTGCTCCAGCTCCTCAATGTCCTTCTTGGAGTGAGTGGCCCNAAACAATGGTGATGTCTACTTCACTCATAGGCTTGCTGAGATGTTTAGGAATAAGGAACCCAAAACAAAGAAGATAAGAGAGTCTCTCGAGCTGGCAGTCTGGGTCACGAGGCACATGGGTCTTGGGCTAGCAGCTCTGGTTTCTCCTCTCTGTTTAATACCTTCACTAACCACTTTTCTTCTAATCCTCCCCAGCCGATCCTCCTTGCATGTAATGCAAACCTTGGGGTAAGGTGTGGGGGTGGGGAGAAGGTGGAAGGGTGGTTGGGAGCCCCTCCTGGGGTCTCTGATTTCTGGGAGGGGAGTCGTGTTTCTGTATTACCTTTACCTTGTATATTTCTGTAAATATTCCTGTCTATACTGTATATATTTGCTTGTATATTGTGCTGAGCTGTAAATACAGCTTCATCTCTTAACTTCCAGCCGGCTGAGTTCTAGTCTGGGTCATTTTAAAGTGTGGGGAGGCAGGGAACTCCCAAACCATCACACACAACCCCTTGGTGCCAGCAGCACAACACTGAGCCTGCAAGAGAAAGGGCACCAAGTACCTACCCTCCCATCTCTGACTGAGGGGTGGTTTTGGTGATGACAATGGTCTTGCCGAGCTTTGACTCCAGGTCCACTTTGTAGTCGCGGTGCCGCAGCAGCTCCCTTTTGACAGGCTGAGCTGGTTTGCCTGAAACACAAAACCACAAAGGGGTCAGCAGAAAAGGTCCAGCCTGACAGGTTGCTGCCAAAGAATGGGGTGGTTGGAAAAGCTCTCTAAGGT
>VWYK01080358.1:17571-27871 GCA_013399775.1 Semnornis frantzii | reverse complement strand
CCTTACCATACTATGATTCTAAAAGCCCAGTTCGGGCCTTGTGGATTTTATACTTATTCTACCTGACTGCCTTTTGTATATTTATATATAAATTCTCTTACATAGGATTTCTCTCTAAACTTCCAATCAGTGCACAGTGTCCTCATTCTTACTCCTGAAAAGGGGCAAGAGTCAATTCTGTTTTCCAGAACTAGGTGTGCTCGAGGCCCAAACTGGAACAGTACTAAACTTTTGCCTTTGTCCCACCTTCAACTTTTCTACCTGCTTTGTCAGGAAGCTCATCAGGGACTCTGGAAATCTTCTGGTTTTAGCAGCTTCTGCACATCCTTTTTCTGCAGCATGTTCCTCAGTGATCTTGAAGATGATGCAGTTAGATCTACATCTTTAGGTTTGCTCTCACACATCAGGCTGAGAAAGGAGAAGGAAGCAGGCTGAGGCAGGAGCTGGTAGTAGGACTGTTTAGGAAAGGACAGCTCATTCATCCCTCCCTGGATTCTAATTGCAAATTCTCTCTCACACCATCATTCATACTGCAGTCTACAGGAAGAAGATGATGTGCTGCTTCTCTCAGCCTGCCCATCTCTCCATAATTTCATCCCTCCTCACTCCCCTGACTCAGTCTCCATGGAGGAGGACACATCTCATTTGCTACATTAACTGTCAGCGTTGTGGTGTCTACCTGAGCCACCCTGAAAGACAAAGTAGTAACTCACCTGCTCATTTGAAAGGGCCTTTGAACTGCCTTGCTCCCACTGCCGGATGTAAACCTTCTGGGGACCTGGAGCTAGGGAAATGAATCACACTGCTGATGCAGTGCTCCACTCTCCAGCACTGGAGAACCCAAAAGCAATGAGTTGCCAGATCCAGTAAGATACCCAAATAGTCCCAAACAAGGACTGTTCACAAGCTGGCTTCGCTTTCAGTCAAACTGGAAACTGAAAGCAGAGCTCTGCAAGAATGGTTCCTGGACCTGCTTTACCATCACTTTTGGCCTATTTATCCCTTGATGAGCACAGCCATGAAGGGCCTCAGAGCATTTTACACAAATATTTTTAAAGGAATAGCTAAATCTGCACATTCACAGCTCAGAAGTGTCCTTCACAAATGCATCTGAGCATCTATTCATGACTATTGATACCCAAGCACGCACTCTACGTTAACCACATACTTAACTGCTTTTCCACTGCAAACTGTGGAAGATGATGAAATTGTTGATGTTGAGACACACATCAAGGAAACTGATCCAAGTCCCCTAAAAATCAGGGAAGTTTCTCCTTTAAGTGTGAAAAATGAAAGTGTTTTTTGAATGCAGAGAAAGGTAGGAGATTTCTATAGACATTCTGCAATAAATCAGAAAAATAAAAACTTTTACTTCTATGCTACAGTTCCAATGTTGCCAGGAAGAACTTACACCTCTCCTCTGTCCCATCCTCTGTCTCAGGGTGGTCATAGAGCCCTTGACCCTCTGCCAGCCAAAACCTACTTTTTGCTGCTCTTTTAATGAGCCAAGCTGGTTCCTAGAGGCATTCAGAGAGTCCCACAGCTGGTGTAAGGTAAGTTGTGGGAAGAGTTGGCAGGGAGAACAGACCATGATCTCCTCTTGTGAGGAACAACATTATCTCTGACCCATTCTCTGGAAGCACCACCAAAAAGAACTCCAGTAATTTGGAATCCTGTCACACAGGGAAGGGTACAGGTACTTCAACTTCTCCAGCTCCCAGATCTACTCATTAGCTAATGCCAGTCCTCTCTCCAGTGACTTCAAGAGAACAATAAATGAGCAAAAATCGGACTGCACATTCAGCATCCAGATTTCTTCAGCAGTGATTGACCCTGCAAATGGGATGGGCCCATGTAAAAGTAGCTTAGCTTAAGGGGAAAAAAAAGGAAAAATGCAGAATGAAGCAGTGAGAAGTTGTCCAAAAATCTGCTGTGAGGACAGTTCAGGTGACTTATGACTAATCACAGCATTGCACTTTGCCATGGGGGTTGCATTAATTGTCACAAAATCAGAAAGGGCTTCATCCAGCTCTCTTCTGAGTCACCAGGAAATAAAATAAAACTTATTAGCTCCTATTTTCTTCACTGGTTCTCTTCAAAATCTCATAGCAGCCAGAAATTCAGATTAAAAAAATAAAATATACACGACACATTCCAATTTCCCTTGATTTAATTTCCTCAAGCTGACTAATTTAATTGCAGTGTTTGCCTGGTACCTTGAGTTCTGCTTTCTTGCTCTCTTCCTGTTGCTGAAACCTGCTCCCCAGTCCTGCTCCCCAGGCTTCAATCCACACAGATGTTTCCAAATTTGTATTTGTTAGAGACTAATTACCCTCATTCCCCAACGGATGGCTCCGCAGGGATCAGCTACTCCGTGTGCGATCGCAGATGTAACACACACACATTGTGTGGTTATCTAGAAGGGGCTGAGGGATTTGGTATCTCAAAAAGGAAAAATTGTTTAAAGTGAGACAGATGAAATATGAAATCAGGATGACTTTTTTTTTTTTTTTTTTTTTTTTAAATCTTCCATGTGATATGAGCCTGAAAGGTAGAGCTGCCCAGCACGGCTACTGCAGCAAAATTAGAATTCAGCTTAGCCTTTGAGAGCTCTACTAACATCAAGGTGAGGTGATCCTTTAAAAGTCCCCAGAACAAAAAGCTTTTAATGGGTTTCAGGCTTTATCTTTCCCCTTTGTGGTACTTCTGAGGTTGGAAAGCATAAAAAAATATTATGGTCACAGTGAAACCGTAACTCAAAATGAAGTCAAACCAGGCCAGAGAGAGATGCTTGATTCTGTGTGGGCATCTACTCCCTCTCCCACTGCTGTAAGTCACTGAAGTTCCTTTCACCATGCCAAAGGCATGGGGGTGAGGATTTGGTACATCATTCTATGCCCTGGCCTGCAGCTCTCCACACAAGCTCCCTGAGCAAACCCCTCCTCTTCTCTGAGGTTTAGGTCTCCATGCTACAAGTTTGTTGGGGACAGATGTTGCAAAGGTGAGCAATGCTCCTGTGCTGGAGGAGAGTCATCCTGTGTGCAATGCTCCTTACTGTGCAGATCCATTTCCTACTTTGGGACTTTCACAATAGACTTTCAGTGGTAAGAATTAAGAATCTTGAGTATCGTTGAAGATGTAGAGTGAACAAAAGCCTTTAGAGAAAAGATTTCTTCCTGATCACTAGCAACCACCAAAAGTCCTGCAGTGTTGTCCTCAAGACACCAAAGGACTTCACTGCACACTGGCATGCAGTAGGAAAGGGTATAAAGAGTAAACCTGCCTTCCAGCATCTTGGCATCCTCCAGCTACATCTCAAATGTACCCCAACACCATTTGTTGGGAAATTGCAGTTCCACCTGGCAGTCTGCTGGCAGGGTGTTGTAAAACAGATCTGTGGAGAAGGACCTGGCAGTGGTGAACATGTTCACCATGAGACAGCAATGGAGCATCTCTGTGAGGAGGAAAGACTGAGAGCCCTGTGGCTATTGAGCCTGAGAAGAGCAGCTTGACAGGAGATCTTCTCAATGCTCATCAAGAGCTAAAGGGTGGGAGGCAAGAGGATGGGGCCAGACTCTTCAGTGGTGCCTGAAGACAGGGCAAAAACTGGAACCCAGGAGGTTCCCTCTGAACATAAGGTAAACTTTCTCTGCTGTGAGGGTGCTGAATCCCTGAAGCAGACCACTCAGAGAGATTGTGGAGTCTCCTTCTCTGGAGAGATTCCAAACCCACCTAGACATTGATAATCCTGAGCACCCTGCTGTAGTCTTGCTTTAGTGGGGGGTTGGACTAGATGATCCCCAGAAGTCCCTTCCAACCCCTACCAGTTTGTGATACCATTCTGTAATTCTGTGTTGAGGTCTTCTATCTTCCTGTCAAAATGGACATTTGCTGCATATCATAAAATCTGCTGATAGGCAGGAGCCCAATGAGTCCTGTCCTCTCTGTTCCCAGGAACTGTCCCGGTTCCCCCACAACATGCAGACCATTGCTACCCCTTTATCACTAAAGCCCCCCAGCTCCATCTCAAAGCAGCAGTGCAAGTAGGGCTTCTGCAGTTGCTTGAAGTTAAACTGCAAATAACCTGGACTGAAGCACTGCATTCTCACAAGCTCCATCTCTAGACAGAGAGTGGCATCTCTCCATTGTGTTCTGTCCCTTGAGACAGGAGAGGTGCTGCCATTTGCTCTCTTGTGCCCTGGTAAGCAGGAAGCTGCCCCACTCGGAGGGCATCTCCTGGCACTGAGAGCATTGGTATTAGTAGGAGTGGTGCATCCATCGAAGGTGAGAGCAGACAGAAAGAGAGGAACAGTTTTAAGATGGTGACTGGAATATGAATGGAAAAATCTTCTGCTGTTTGCCCAATGCTGAACAGGACATCGTTGCACCAAGGAAATTAAGAATGTTTAGTTATTCAGCTTGGCTTCTGACTATGAACAAGCTGGAAATTACTCATAATTATATTCATTATCATTTTGCTTGGAGCCAGCCAATCTGCAATCTTAGACTGGGCCCTGTGGAGACCTACCGGCAGTAGTGCTTAGACCCAAACCTTTCAGATTCTGCATAACTTAACCACGGTGCATGTCTAGCAGCTTGATGCTGTCTCCATGGGTTACTCATGAGACAAGTGCTCCTACACACACTCATTACTAGATCTGAGGTTTGCATGGGAATAGAGAACTCCTCACTACGTGCTGAGCCTTAAAAGCTGAAGACTTTTGCACCAGTTGTAATCCTGTGAGCAGTACAACAGTGAGCTGTCAGGCTCCTGAGCCAAGGTGGCTGTTTGAGATTTCAGTAACAGCCAGCAGGTCACCATTGCTCTGACCCTATTGTGATGGCTTTTCAGAATAAACATTCTCCAGGATTGGACTCAGGTCAGACGAAAGGAGAAGGCAAGGAAGGTTTTCCACTGGAGAAATAACCCTTTCCTTCATAGCTGCAGCTCTTTTGCCTTTTGGTAGACACCTTGTGTGGGACTGGCCCCAGAGAGCCTCGGGGGAAGGCTGTCCTGAGTGGGAAAGCAAAAACTTCTCTTTTTGTTCCTTTGTTAGATTATGAAATACCTTTCCAAAGGAAAGAAAAAAAAATGTCATCAACTGCTGTGTTTCTCTTCAGTTTTGACTCTTGATTTCTCCTCCCTCTGCCTTCTCTTTGTTTTGAAATAAAAGGTTATTTCAAACTCAAAATATCAAAACCTGTCATTTCAAACCCAGGCAATTTCCAAAACACTGCCTTTTCTTTTCCCTGCAAAGTTAAGCTGTCAAATCAATACCATTTCTGCTTATTGCACGTGCAGAAAGATTTCACCAAACCACCATTTTCCAACCTAAACGTTCCACAAACATTCAGATGATGTCCAAAGCTGATGTTTGGCACAAGCAACCAGGCTAGAGCAGAGATGGCTCACTCTGGAAAGGAATTGTTCAGCCTGGAGAAGAGAAGGCTCTGGGGAGACCTTCTAGTGGCCTTTCAGTACTTCAAGGGGCTGATTAGAAACCTGGGGACAGACTTTTAGGCCTGTTGGGACAGAACAAGGGGTGTTGGTTTTAAGCTAAAAGAGGAAGATTCAGAACAGAGAGAAGGAAGAAATGTTTTACACTGAGGTTGGTGAGACACTGGCCCTGGTTGCCCATAGAGGTGGTAGATGCCCCAGCCCTGAAATTATTCCAGATGAGATTGTGTGGGGCTCTGAGCAACCTGCTCTAGCTGCAGATGTCCTTGCAGACTGCAGTTGGACTGGATGGGACCTTTAAATGTCCCTTGCAAGCCAAACTATTCTGTAATTTTATAGTAGGGATCCAGTGGATTTCTGCAAACACAAGAAGTGCAAGAGGTAGAGGTACAAAATCAGCCTGTGGCTCTCTTCAGTCAGCCTTGTAGGAGTACACTAATAGGGTACTAAACAGTCATTGAGCCATCATCCTTCATAGAACATAAGAGATGGTTAGGTTTTTGACTGTAACATAAGAGCAGAGTGTAGGGCAGATTTCCATTGTTTTGGGGTGTTATGCTCACTCAGTTTCCCTTCCAGTTCTATCTCCCAGGGCAAGCCAAACCATCACCAATCACGGCACAGTCAGAAGGAACCCAGTTTAGCCCACTGGCAACACACCCAACCTGCCCACCTTTCTCTGCTGCACTTTCCCACAGCCCTGATGCTACCTCAGTTGAGCAGAGGGACCAAGCTCTCACCTTGACGCTCTCTACCACAACACTTCCTCCAGGAAGAAAAAACCATTGAGAGATACCAGGAGGCAACAGCAAGCAGCATTTCAGAGGCTGAGATGCTCCATAAAGAGGAGATTGCAGTCAATAGTTACACTGGGGCAGAAGAGATGGACATACATTGCTAGCCATAGAGATAGAAGTGACTGAGTCATCTTGTGCAGAACAGCAAGGGAAAGTGTTCCTACTGATGGGGCTCTTCCATGGCTTTGGGGCCACCAGCAAGGCTCTTATGAAGAGAAAAGGGTTCTTCCTGCAAGCAAATGAAGCAGGAGATTGAACAAGTCACAGGAAGAGTCACCTCCCAACACAATCCGATCTTTAACACCCATGTAGCCTCTCAGGGGTCCATCTCACAGCAGGGACAAGAACCTTTGGTTTGGTTGGTTGGTTTTGGTTCTTCATCCAAATGAGAACTATTCTGTTCAGCTGGAACTGAGGCTCTTTCTCAACTGCCATTAAGAACCCACAGCACAACATGACACCTTCTCACCAGTGTTCCATTAAGAATTTTCAGTTCAGAACAACTTCAGTTGTGATTCTGTCATGCTGCTTTGGAGGTTGTTTTTTTTTTAATCATATGCCAAGTCCACTCTAACTTACAATACCTGTTACTGTGAGTGACAAGTTCTGCCACGACAGAACGTGTGACACACCAAGTTGCTTATTCATTTTCAAAACACCAGGGACAGCAGATACCACAAACTGCTCTAGAACAAAGCATCTCCTGTTTGTTCCAATGAAGTGAGTTGACACACAGATCAAAGTGCTGCCTGCTTGAAAACTGTCAAACTATTTCATTGCAGACTAGATGGGAACAGGTGGAAACAGAGAAAATGGGATGTTTCATTCAGCAAACCAAATCCCAGCCATCCTGAAGGCAAGGAAGAAACACAACAGCGTGGTTTGCTGAACAGGTTGTCACAGGACACCATCATCAGTGGAATCTCTTCTTCACTATTAACAGGATGTCACAAAGTGATGGCAAAACAGGACAAAGATAAAAGTGTCAGAGTATCAAAGTCAGCATTCTCCTGGGCTATTTTAAAGACATGTTTCCACAGCACTTGAGAGGGGCAGTGCATCTGTTTCCCTGGCCCTGTCCACAAGTCATAGAATCACAGAATGCTAAGGTTGGAAAGGACCTCAAGGATCATCCAGTTCCAACCCTCTGCCAGAGGCAGGGACACCTCCCACTAGCACAGGTCACTCAAGGCCTCATCCACCCTGCCCTTGAACACCTCCAGGGAGGGAGCAGCCACAACCTCCCTGGGCAACCTGTGCCAGTGTCTCACCACCCTCACTGCAAACAACTTCCTCCTAACATCCACTTTCAATCTCCCCTCTGCCACTTCAAACCCATTGCCTCTTGTCCTGTCATTACAAGACCTTGTCAATAGTCCCTCCCCAGCCTTCCTGTATGCCCTCTTCAGATATTGGAAGGCTACTCCAAGGCCTCCGGGAAGCCTTCTCTTCTCCAGGCTGCAGAGCCCCAACTCTCTCAGCCTGTCCTCACAGCAGAGCTGCTGCAGCCCTCTGAGCATCTTTGTGGCCTCCTCTGGACCTGCTCCAACAGTTTCATGTCCTTCCTGTGCAGAGGGCTCCAGAACTGCACACAGGACTCCAGATGGGGTCTGAGGAGAGCAGAATAAAGGAACAGAATCCCTTCCCTTGCCCTGTTGCCCACGCTGCTCTTACAGCATCCCAGGACTCGGTTGCTGTATGGGCTGCATGTGCACACTGCAGGCTTATGTTGAGCTTTTCATCAACCCAGACACCCAGGTCCTTTTTCCTTGTTGTGGTTGATAGCATAACCCAGGGTGCCAGGCTGCCCACCCCGGTCATCAGCTCCTGGAGTCTGCCAGTGCACAGCAAAGTTGTTGTGGTATGTTAGGGAATTTCTATCATCTCCAGGAAAACAAAAAAACCCAACCAACCAAACAAAAATAATCTTCTTGCCCTCTCACCTACCTGCCTTCACATCTTCAAACAAACAAACCAAATAAATAAAACCAGGAGGAATGGATGGAAGCTGCATCACAGGAGGTTCCACCTCAACATGAGGGGAAAATTCTTTAAGTGTCACAGAGCACTGGAACCTCTCTCACCACAGATGTTGTGAAGACTCCTTCTCTGGAGACTTTCAAGGTCCATCTGGATGTGTTCCTCTGGGACCTGAGCTGGATTGTCTGGTCTTGCTCTGGCAGGGGGGGGTGTACTCAATGATCTCTTTGGGTCCCTTCCAACCTCTAACATTCTGTGATCCTGCGAACCCCAAAAAACAAACCAAACCCAAAACTGACAAAAATAACAAAAAACTCCAATAAAATAATAAAAATAGAATCTTAGAATCATAAAACAGTTCAGTTGGAAGGCACCTCCCAAAGTCATCTTGTCCAAGAGGGACATCCTTCATTAGATCAGATTATCCAGAGCCTTCTCAAACCTGGTCTTGAATATCTCCAAGGAAGTTTATTCAAACTATGAGAAAGCATCTGGTGAGAAGCACATCCTGAACCACAGACAAGACAGAACAGAGACAGGTTATGAGAGTTGAGGCTGTTCAGCCTAGAGAAAAGAAGTCTTAGGGGAGACCTTAGAGCAGCCTTCCAGTACCTTAAAGGGGCCTGCAAAAAAAGAGCAGCAAGGGACCTTTTACAAGGGCTTGTAGTGATAGGATGAGAAGGAATGTATTGAAGCTGGGGGAGGGCAGATCTAGACTGGAGATTAGGAAGAAATTCTTTAGAGTGAGAGTGGGGAGACACTGGAATCTGTTGTCCAGGGATGTCATGGCTGCCTCCTCCCTGGAGGTGTTCAGGGTGAGGTGGGAAGAGGCCTTGAGCAATTTGATCTAGTGGAGGGTGTCCCTGGCCATGGCAGGGAGGTTGAAAAAAGGTGATTTTTGAAGTCACTTCCAACCTAAACCATTCTATGAATCTATGTATTTAGGTTGCAGAAAGTGATTCAAATGGCTAAGGACTATGTAAATGAGCACAGCATCCACTTAGGAATCCTTTTTTTTTTTTAATTTTTAAATAGGTCAAATTAGATTTTGCTATGGACCTTGTAAAGAAGCTAAATAACATCAAAATAAAAGATGAAGTCAAATTAGCAGCGAGACAACAACCAGGTGGAGAGTTTCTCCATTCTTCAGCAGAGGTGTTACCAACCATTGTTGCAGAGGTTAATGCTTCACTACTGAAAATGATGGATTCATCTGTTCAGATGCCTCAGTTGTTGCCTGTAACGAAAAGGGAAGAATTCAGACAGCAAGAGAGAAGCAGTAGTCTGGAAGATATTTATATAAATTAGATGTTTTCAAATCATCTGGGTCTGCTGAGATTCACTGCCAGGCACTCTGAAGTAGTGGAGGCAATTTGAGGGCTGTTAGCACTTATCTTTGAAAACTCAGAGACTGTGGCAGGTCCCAGAAGAGCAGGGGATGGCAAATAGAGCAGGGAATTACAGGCCAGTCAGCTTAACTCCACTTCCCAGGGAAAAAAAAAAAAAATCCTGCAACAAATCAAACAAACATTTTGTAAGCACCTAAAAGATAACGAGGCAGCGAGCAACAGCCATCACAGCTTTGTCAAGAACAAACCATCTCAAGGCAATCTCATTTTTCTCTGAGAGGGTAGCAGGACTCAGAGGTGGTTGCTGTTGTACACAGTGACCACAGCAAGGTGTTTAACACTATCTTATGTGGCATCGACTTCAGCAAGCCACAGAAGGAAGATCAGTTGGGATTGTTAATATAGAATCAATTAGGGTTGGAAGGGACCACAAGGACCACTTGTGGATCAGGCTCTGAGCAACCTGAGCTAGCTGAAGATGTCCCTGGTCACTGCAGGAAGGTTGAATTTGATGACTTTTAAAAGGCCCTTCTAACCTGTTCACTGGCACAGGTTGCTGTAAAGGAAATAGATTAAAAATTAATATTAATTTTTATGTCCAGGCAGAGATTGTTAATAACTATGAATACTGTTTATTAACATCAAATCTCGCCACAAAACTTATATACAAGGTTCAAAAATGCACAGTTTGGAAATTTATACATGCAGGGAACAGG
>VWYK01080356.1:11089-27367 GCA_013399775.1 Semnornis frantzii | reverse complement strand
TGAACTGCAGATGGAATGCTTCATAGAAATCTGGTTTCCCTTGTGCAAGGGAATAATGCAGGTTTGGTTATAGTGAGGCACTTGGACTTGTATTGCCCCATAGGACAAATGTCAGAATTTGTCATAAAAACTTAGCCTCCAAACCTACTGTAAAGTAAAATTATTCAAATCTGGAGGCAAATGGGTAGGGGTTGGGTTGGTAAAAAGGTTTACATGATTAGAATGCCTTTATTCTTGATGTAGCAGCGTATTGTGTAATTCTGCCTTCACTCTTTGGCTGGTAGGTTTCAGGTGTAAATTAAATTAAAACAGGCTTTTGTAAGATGCTTAGCTGATGCTCTTAATTGGAGTCAGGTATATATAATATTCTAGACAGAGATAAGCAAGAGGAGATAACATGTCCTACTTTAGAGTGTGGAATATCAAGAAGCAGAATTTTGTTTGGTGTAGAATTAGAACACTGGAGTGACAAATAAGGCATTGTATGTTTTGTTTGGGAGCAGGATAAAATAGAAGCTTTACAGAGAAGGCATCTTGTTGCAGAAGCTCAGCTGAAAGAGTGGTGATGGCTGCAATCACTTCATACTTAAAATCACTGGCAGAAAACACCTTCAAGTGTCTTGCTTTAATATGCACTTTTGTTATATTTTAACAGAAAACATTTAGAAAATAAGAGTGGGTTTGTCCTCTTCTAAAGTACTTCAGTTCCCAACTTCTTTGCAGGAAGCAATGCACAGAGTGTGGGGGTGTTTGCTCAGTAAATAGACAGATAATGACCCTTCCCTGCAAGGACAAAATTAGGAGATTGGTGATCACAGCATATCCTATACCTGAAGGAGTAGTAAGTAGTGTTGTATGTCTCTCTCTTACACTTTTAGTCTGAGAGAAGGGTGATGATCTCTGCTGTTCAGTTGTGTAGATGGGATGCTCATGCACCCACACAGGTGAGGAGCAAGGAGGTGGGAAGAGGTGCCTCTGTCGATGGTACTTTTGTAGGGCCCTGCTCTGAACAGGATGTTGGACCAAGTGGCCTCCAACATCCTTTCTATCCTAAATTTTTTAATGGTTCTGAGTAAAATAAGCTTAAAAGCTAAGCTACTTAATCCAGTTCTGAGGAACCTGGATACAGATAATTAGTTTCTACATCACAAGAACCTGGAGAAACTGTCTTCAGCAACGTGTGCTGCATTTTTGTCATGGCTAGTGAGGATATGTTTATATATATATACATAAAATACATGGGTCTGCTCTTTAGTGTTGTGTGTGAACCTGCAGATAGGGAGCGACCCGTTTGCTCAGAGCAGGTACCATTACCATGCCAGCAGATCAGCAGAACTCCTTTTAATGGCACTGATTACAATAAAGACAATAGCTTAATAATTATCATAGTAATGAATTACAAAAAGTCACCTGAAGGTTTCTTTACAGTGGAACCTTTTGCCACTAGAAGATTTTTCTGTTCAGAAGAGTGGGCCTGGAAGAGATGGATGTGCTGCTAGTTGACTATATGCTGTCTCAGTTTGAAATCTGCTGAGGATGACTGAGATCATAAATCAGCAGGTAGCAATTAGGCTTGCATCACATCAGCTGGTGTTCTCCTTTCTTGCATGTGGTGACATAGAGACCTATAGGTGCTGAGCGCTTAAAAGGGTGGTGAAAAAAAGCTGCAGACCTAGGTAAGGATTTCCAGTTTGCATCTCTTGGCCAGCCTGGTGTCAGCAGACAGCCTGGAAATGGGATTCCTGTCCTCCTCAAAGTAGGTTTGGTCTGTTTTTTTTCTCCACAACTAAAGAGAAAGTTCTGATCAGCACTGATCGGCACTGTGACACTTCTTTTTCCCAGAAACTCTGTTCAAGCAGAACCATAGCATAAGTCGTGTTGGGGCATTCATTTTCTTCCCTCTCCTCTGTTAGGCAAGCAGTGGTTAAAGGCTCCCTTCCCCATCCGTTCGCTCTGACGCTGTTTGGGGACACATTGTACTGGACTGACTGGAACACACATTCGATCTTGGCCTGCAGCAAGTACTCTGGGGAGGACCTGCGTGAAGTACATTCCAACATATTCTCTCCCATGGATATCCATGCTTTCAGCCAGAAGAGGCAGCCAAATGGTAAGCTGTCTTGCTTTCTTTTTTAAACTGGGACTTGGAACTGATTTGCAAAAAATCTCAGTCTTTCTGTATGGCAGTGGGTGGCTTCACATCACGATGCATTTTTTTCCAGTGCAGAGACTGGGAAAAAACCCAAAGCAAGCCCCAAGTATTCTCTGTGTTGTTTAAGTGCAAAAACCCTCTCTTGCTTCTTTCCAGCCTGCCAGATTTATCCTGTTGCATTCATTTTCTGTTCGGTGTGCCATAACTTTAGGCAACGTAACATCTTTGGGTTTTTTTTCCTAAATGGTAGTTCCTGAATGGAAAGTAGTGTTAATGTGGCAGGTGATATTAAGCAAGGCTAGCTCTGTGTAATAAACACTGTCTTACCCATTGTCTGGGTTTACTATATTTGCATTTTGTTTTTATATATACAACCTGCTCTACATTCAGCACCAATGTGTTAAATAGCTTGGGAAGATCTGAAATGAAGCTTTTGTTTAGAGCAAAATGCCACTTCCCCAAGAAGGGAAGCATTCAACATCCATGATCTTTGGTACTATAAATACCCCACTACTCAACATTTGGAATTAATTTTATCTTGTTCTGTGTTTATCATTTCCTCCTTTAATCTGTGTTACTGTTGCCACCACTTCTACCACTCCAATGCCGTATGTGTCTTAACACAAGATGAGGTAATTTGTTATCAGAAACATTAATCTGTGTGATTTGTGTTTAACAGCTACAAACCCATGTGGAATTAATAATGGTGGCTGCTCCCACTTGTGTTTGATGTCTCCTACCAAGCCCTCTTATCAGTGTGCATGTCCCACTGGTGTGAAACTTCTTGAGAATGGCAAGACCTGCAAAGATGGTAGGCTGTGTTTTTAACATTTCTTGTAGGTTAAGCATGAAGTAGCTTTTGGAGGGAAAGGGGTGCTTGTAGCTGTGCTGCAGCATGCACCTGAAGGGTGACAGATTGTGAAATCGTGCATGCTTTGCTAGTGTAGATAAAAGTGATTGGAAAATACCCTCGGATTTTTAGAAAGGGAAGGAGCCTCATGGCTGAAGGGCAGGTTACCTCCAGTTAAAACATTTTAGATTGCACTTCTCTCTCTGCCACTAATTCTCTTTAAGTTTAGGAGGGGAGGGCTCTGTTGTTCTTCTTAGAGAAGATGATACCTGCCCGCTGTGTTGTCTCTAAAATGTTTCTAACATCACTGGTCATGAATTATTATTTGACTATTAGGAGCAAACACAATTTTTGTTAAGACCTTAATGCACACACACACACCCCCCGGAATATCTCTCATTTCATATACGGAAGATTAGGCACCGACCTCTGCATAGAGGAACTGAAAATAATGGCATCTTTTTAGAGGTGGTAAAAGTGTTTTAGCCTTAAGATACATGACTGAGACTTAGGGCTCCAAGTATTCACCCTCAAACAGTTTTTAGTGTCTCACTGTGGGCTAAAGTATATGATCTTAAATGGTTACATTTTTTAAGTATAGGTCTTGCAATGTTCTGCTGTGCTGCACTAGCAGGATCGAAATAAACACTGGGAGATAATTAGCTCTCATCAATAACCATCTTTTATGCAGATCATCTCTTATGACAAAGGTAAATGGAGGAAGAAGCAAATACAGCAGGACTTACTGTACAGCAGCAACCTAAAGTAGATACAGAATTTTGGTTAAATTGTCATTTTATATTTTCAAGAGTCTTCTAGGCTTCTCAGATGCTCTGCAGTGTTTTGCTTCATTTCATTTTATTTCATGCTTTCTGCTGATTATTTTGGTGTGGCTGTTTGCTTCTGTGTGAACCTTGTTAAAATAAATTGCTGCTTTTATGTGTAAAACTCTAAAAGCAGCTCACTATGTAGCCTTTCAGGGTTGTTAGTAAGAATTTACTAATACATTCACAAGATGTTTTTCTTCCATTTCTGCCACTGGAAGGAACAAGCTTTAATAACAGTGCTATGGGTTGGTCATACTTGGAATGTGACACAAATTCATACTTGATAGGCACAGAGAAACTCCTTTGTAGCAGCAGATAGCTGAAGCAGCTGTTAACCACTGCAGGCACGTTATTCAAGACAGAGCTACACAAAAAGTCCATGTAGGGGTGAGAAGTGGTGAAGGTTTGGTCACTTGGTCAAGCAGAGGTAGAAAGGTAAGGCAGCAGAGGCTGAAGGACTAAAAACAGCAATTAGAACAAGTTAAGAGAGTGAATTTGCTTCCATTTAACTTTGCTGCTAATAGGAAAAGAGCCAAGGACTTCAGGCAAAAGGGACTGTGTGCTTTGTTCCAAGTAGCAGGTCGTTGTAGCACAGAAGCACCCACTTCACTGCTCAGGTTGGGCTCCATGGCCTTGTGGAGTCAACCTGCCACCCAGGTCCACTGTCCCAGGGTGGAATTATGGGTGGCTCCTTCCTATTGTATCAAAGCAAATTCCCAAAGGCCTGTAGAGGAATGGTGTTTTTAAAAAGACTTCTCATGCAAAGATACTCAAAAGCTTCAGGTCACTTTTTCAGCTGTTCCTTTATGCCTCAAAATTTAAAGAAAGCTATTGCTCTTTTCTCCCACTCCTCAAACATATGAGAAGCCAAACTAGATGTTCCCAGTTACCCACAGTGTCTTTGGCTGACCAAAGAGAGCTCTGCTTTTGTCAGCAGCTTTGTTAACCAATTCTCTCTGGCACCTTGTCTGTCTGTATGCAAAACACTTTATACAACAAGATTTATTTATCTTAGCGTATCTGCTACTGCGTCTTTCCCCTCCCTCCCTTTTCAAGAACAGAAATGGGTGGGGAGGCAGGAGTAGCAACCCTCAGCCTATGTTCATTTGGCTGAGTGATGCACATCGCTGCTTCTTTAACTTAGAAACCAGTTAGCACATCAGCCAGGTGAAGCAGCCTGTGCTGACTGTGCATCAGATCCATTGGTTTCACTTAACTTTGATGATCCTCTTCAGAGTTAACTTCTGACAGAAGCATCAGGGAGCTTCAGGTTCAGCAATTAGAGCTCAACTTACCCCAAAATATTGAAATATTTTTGACCTCTTTTCACTCCTCTCACTGAAGAGGGTGTGGGTGGGAGACTTAAGGCTCTTGCAAGTGACCTACAACTTTTCCAAAGCTCTTTAAGGAAAAGCACTGGAATTTATTACCATAGTTGCAAAGGCTGCAATTACTGATTCAGGGAAGGGAGTTAGCAGAGCAAGAGTAGCCACAAATCAGATTTTGAGATTTAAATCTCTATGTATTTTTCTGCTGACTGACTTTCTTGGGCTACTCAATGATCCTTGGGAAGTAAGTTTATTTCCTCTCTTCCAGGTGTGTGAGGTGGGAGAGTTGGTTCTAGTGTCTTGGGGTGTTTTTTGCCTTTTGTACCAGCCTGTTTACTATATGTGCTCTGACAGCAGAGCGTAATCCTGAGAAATGAAGTTTTGCCTTAGATCACTTCGTTATGCATCTGTTATGCTGAAGCGATTAAATCTTCATTTGCAATTAGAACATGTACATGACTGGGGAGGAAGGGAGGGGTGACTTAAAGGTGAAGAAAGTTGAAAAATGAGGCTAAGTTTCTCCTCTTTAGGGTGGTTTTATCTTCTATCAGTAGACTAAAATCAGCCTTGTTCCTAAGGCTGATTTCATACTGTCTTTGAGGAGAGAAGTTAATTTCATGCTATGCTGTTAAGAGTACCAGCCTGAACTGGAAAAATTGTGATGGGTGTATTTCGAGTGTGTGCTGGTGGTGTTTGCAGTGCTTTGGCATTGACAGATGATCCTTGCAGCCAAAGGTGAGGCTGGCTGACCCTCTCTCAGCAGTTTCCATGACAACCCAGTATTTTTGAATAATCTTGGTTTATAGGAAATCTTTTCCTCCCTCTCTTTTCTCCCAGCGTTAGTTTCTCTGGGTTTTAGTAGGGTTGTTTTCCTCACACCTTTGAGGAGTTTTAACAATTCTTGTAAGAGCTATGAATACGAAACCATTCCACTCCTCCTGCAGAAACACTTGTCTGTAGTGCTTCAGGGAAGAGTGATAATTGAGAATAAAATTAATTAGCTGGTTTTCTAATAAATTATAATACTGGCAGGTGGTTCATGTCTTAATTTCTCTTTTTCTTACAAAACAAAACAGTTAAGTAATAGAGATGCAGACAATGGAGCAAGCTCTCAACTCCCCCACTGCCTAGGTGAAAAGTTGTAAAACTCCAAAGAGGAGAGGGGCAAAGGAAGCAGTTTTCATTCCTTGGCCAGTAAGATCTGAAGCAAAGAGTCCTGTCTGAGCACCCAGGCGCTTCTACCTGAGAGATTTTTACCCATTTTATAAACTTTTTTTGAATTTATTGTCCCCTTGTGCAGGACATACTGAGATTTCTTTATTTTCTTTCCCCAGCATTGTAAGCACTGCTGTGTTGAGTTTGGCAGTGCTGCATTTAAATGATCTGTTTGACAGCTGGTTTTGTGAGAAAATTTGTGAGGTTGTCATTGGAGGTAGAATTTTATTACTGCTCCAAGATATCTCTATATGCTCAGCTTCCGCCTCTACTTCTATTATATTTTACTTACTCCTTGCATTTGCTGCTACAAGTATGGAATCCTGGTTTGACTGTACAGATGAAGACATTTATTTAATACCCTAATTGCTTTCTTCAAAAGGAAGGGAAAAAAATGATTGCAGGTGCGTGTCCTTTTGTAGTTTAAGGTTGAGCTTATCTAGGTGAAAAAAATCTTTGCGTTATTCTAATATCAATGCCAATAGTGACTGTAACTGGGGAAAGACATTTCAGAAAGAAATATTTTAGTTAAGTGTGTGGTAATTCTGTTGAGGATGTATTAATAGTCTTGATTTCTTGGATACAGAAAATGCATTATATCTTGTCCTACTTCTTTTACTTCTTATATGTATGAGTTCCTGAGGCTGTGCAGCTCTTCTGGCCTGAGCAATCACTGATGGTTTTAAGGCTCAGCAACCTACAAATGACCAAGGCCTGGATATTGTTAAGAAGCAGTAATTAATTGTAAAGGTTAGCAGGGCATTAGACACTGAACTTTAAATGCCATATGTATCTACATGCTTACCCTGTTTCCTCTTGTTTCCCCCTCCCCTTGACTTGAGCTAGCACACAGATTTAAATTATTTTTATTTTTAATAGTGACTTTTTGAGGAAAGTATTAGTTACAGGACTAATGTAATGCACCATCTGTGAGCTTGTAATCTCAGCTTTCAAAGTGCTTAAGAAAAGTAGGCTAAAGCTCTCAAAAAATTAGAGTGGAGTAAAGCTTTTATGTCCATATTTAGACATCTTAAGTAAGGGACTTGAGTTTAGAAAAATCGCTAATTCTCTGAATACCCCGTGGCTGGAAGCACTACTGAAAAGAATCTCGAGCTTGGTCTCCAATTTGAATAGTTTGGGAGGGCTTCTTAAAAGTAAATCATGACTTCCTAAAGTCACTTGGAGTTGTGCAGGAGATCAGCACGCAGAGTAGGCAGAATGATCATTCCTTAAATATGGGACAGTCATATGTCTGCTCTGCCTGCAAGTGTTTGCATGGAAACTTTGTGTGTCGTGGTATGAAGGCAGTGAGCAGACACCCTGCTGGTGAGCTGTGCCCTCAAGCCCAGCACTGTGTTTGAGGTGCACTTGTACCTACAGGCATGCTTGTGTTGGGTGTGGCAGCTGGAGAGAAGACGGCACCACAGACACAAAGTGCTGCCCCGATCCCCCTGTGTGTTGATCTGAGCTGATTAGTCCTTGGATGTGCAGTCCAAGGTGTCGAGAGGAGAAGCGGCCCCAAGTTTGCAGAGTGCGCGTGCCAAGGGCAGAGCTCTGCTTCCAGCCTCCATGCACTGTAACTGAATTTTGGAATAGAAGTGAACAAAATCGATTCTGTTTTATCCTGGCAACTTTGAGTACCTTGAGAGTCTTCTGAGTGAGTAATCATCACTGCTTAATTAGGTAAACTTTGTGCAGCTGGTGTTACCACCAATGCAAAAAAATGCTTTCTTTTTCTTTGACTACCAAGGTCATATGGGATTAGTCCATAAATGTGCCTATCACTTCTTTTTTGCTATTGCTGGGATCAGACTGAAGGCATTCAGATTGCTCTTGTCCTCAACCCTGGATGTGAGATGCTTCTCTGCAACTCAGTTTCTTTGTCCTAAACAGAATGACTGGAGATCTAACTAAACAGCTGAGGTGTCAGTTTGCAGATGAGTGGATAAAGTAAGCTTTAAAGTTTTTATTGCTTGATTGGAGGGGTGGTGGTGTTTGATTGGAGCTGGAATATTAGCCAGCCCTGCAGATGGAGACCATTAAATTCTTAGCTTAGTGATCCAGAGTCCATCATGGGTTGGCTGAATGCCAGTCATTTTCCAGTACTAAATAAAAACTCAGATACTGTGAGTCATTTGACTACACAACCTGAAAGCAGAAGGCTGAAGCTGTTGAAATAGAACCTCTTTGAGAAGAATCAAAAGGTCAGTTAGCTTTAAGGATTAGTTTCAGAAGGCAAATCTTTCTGGGAATTCGGCATTGTTTCTTCAAAATGATGCTCAGCTTCAGGTAGAGCAAATGATTTTTGCATCTGGGTGAGGCCATCCCCAGGCATAAATCCAGGCTGAGTGCAGAGCGAGTTGAGAGCAGCTCTGAAGAAAGAGTCTTGGGGGTGCTGGTTTCTGAGAAGCTCCTCATGAGCCAGCAGTGCCCTCATGCAGCCCAGAAGGCAGCCCTGTGCTGGGCGGCATCCAGAGGAGTGTGGGCAGAGAGAGGAGCTCCTGCCCCTTGACTGCTCTGCTGAGACCCTACCTCCAGTTATGACGTCCCCAGCATGAGGACACCGAGCTGTTGGAGTTAGATCAGAGAAGGACCCCCAAAGATGATCCAAGGGCTGGAGCACCTCTGCTGTGAGGACAGGCTGAGGGAGCTAGGGTTGTTCAGCCTGGAGGAGACTCCAGGGGGACCTTAGAGAGTTGCCTTTCAATAGCTGAAGGGATCCTACAGGAAGGCTGCAGAGGGACTTTTCTGGAGGGTGTCTAGAGACAGGACAAGGGGGAATGGTTTGAAGCTGAGGGAGAGCAGGGTTAGACTGTATCTTAGGAAGAAGTTCTTCAGTGTGAGGGTGGTAAGACTCTGGAATAGACTGCCCAGGGAGGTTGTGGCTGCCTCCTGCCTGGTGGCGTTGAAGGCCAGGTTGGATGAGGCCTTGAGCATCTGAGACTAGTTGAGAGGTGTCCTTGCCTATGGTGGGGAGCTTGGAGTAGATGATCTCTGAGGTCCCTTCCAACCTGAGCCATTCTAGGATTCTTTGTGTGATGGACCATATCTAGCTTTCTAACTGGTTAGGAATCTGAAGTGAGTGTATGTGCTGTGCTGAACCTTAGTTTCACCAGGTAGTGCAGAAAAGGTATTCTCGTGTGAATTTTTAATCTGATTTTCGTAGTTTTTAAAAGGCAAGCTGGGTAAAGAACTGCAGGTGGTGAGAAAGTAAGGAGTAAGGATTTCTTTCTTGCATCTGAGTTGTTAGGGTTGGTTATGCATGAATCCTTTATATGGCCATACTGCAGCTGAATGCTTAGATCTGGATGCTGAATTGTTTGATATCCTTAGTAGCAACAAATGCAGATGTACTGATTGTCTGCTAGGGCACAATTAATTGATTCTGTAATTACAGAAAAACCTTACTAACATGCCTGGCTTCCATTTACTCTGTCACATGCTTCACGTTATTGAAGGATGCACAAACATGTAATTACAGGATCCCCTTCCTGATACTAATTAATGCGGAAGGGTTGTTCACTGGAGGAACACTTGAGTAGTGTGTACATGTGTTTCTGAACACAAGGTGTTTTGGGACAGAGGATCCCAAAGCCAATCTTCATCCATTCTGGAATAGCAAGAGCACGTGTAATAAAGTTTTCATCTCGAGTTGTTGAAAGGTGTCATTTCTTGCAAGATTGTGAAAGTGTCTTAGATGGTTTTAATGTTTTGTTTTAAATTTGCTGCAAATGAAACAATGGCTGCTTTGGCATCTCTCCAAAGTTTGGCATGCAGAGAGGTTTCATCTAGCATCACCAACGACTACTTTCTTATTTATAAAGTTGTTATCAGACACCAAAATCCTTTTTTCTTCAGCAACTTACTTGCTCTAGTTGTTGTTCTGTTGGTCTTCCATTCCTGGTATTTTTACCTTTGTAAGGTCCAACAGATGAATAGATTGTGGGTTGTGGATGGCTCTTTTTCACAGTGTTGATGCATTTATTTTCCTAAACCTTCCCTGCCCCACTGCTGTGCTCACACCTGTATCACTCCCTGCCAAACCCTTTCCCCTCATGGTTTGAGGAGACAATTGCAACACTCCTTGCATTTAAAGTGCACAATTTTTTCACCTTAGCTCAGGCTTCCCTAAGGCCTGAGATACTCTTATCTTCCTGAGACTGCAAACTGATTAGCCAGTTTCAATGAGGGTGTGGTGGTTATCCTTCATCGCATTGAAATGTAGTGACATAGTCTAGAAAGTGAAATGAGCATGAATTAAAATAACCAATGAGTACGTCTGGCTCTGATCAGATGCCCAGCACATGTACCATTAACCAGGTCTGTCAGAAAATATCTTCTGCAGCGCAAGCTGATCTGGTTAGTTATTGTGATTCTGACGTATAACCTAAAAAACAGCAAAACTTTTGTATGCCTCAACTCTAAACTAGGCACTATTATCTATCTTCATGTCTTCAATAAGCTTGTTCTTAAGAAATAAGGGAGAAGCGGACAGCCCTCCTGCTTCATCTGGTTGCTGGGCAGTTGACACTTCCTGATTCCTCCAATGGGATTTTCTCAAAGGAGATTTACTTTTGGCATTCTGTTCCATACTTTTTTTCCCCTTCTAAGGATGTTGTTGAAACGTGCAGCTTGTTTGTTGTGATTGTCCCCTATACCAACAACAGCAAACAGCCAATAAATTATTTATCTAATTAATTTTTCATCTAAGAGGCTGCAGGCCATCTGTTGATTTGCATAAAGTAGCAGAGTGGTCCATATGTATTTCAGTAACTTCGGAGGGAATGATATGGATAGAAAATGTCCAGCAGGATACGTTTTGAACAAGGAAAATAGATTTTGAACAAGAGAAAAAGCACAAATGTTTTTCTGTAAACACATTTGACTTGTTCTGCACCAGAATAACCTCCCATTTGAAGCTTTTGAGTGAAGTTCTCTGCTCATGTCCATCATTTTGGTTTGGTCCTGTGAAATAGAACCATAGATTCATAGAATGGTCTGGGTTGGAAGGGGCCCCCTCTGCAGTCAGCAGAGACATCCTTCACTAGATCAGGTTGCCCAGAGCCCCATCAAACCTCATCTTGAATATCTCCAGGGATGGCGTCCCAACCACCTCCCCAGGCAACCCGTTTGGGTTTTTCACCACCCTCATGGTAAAGAACCTATTCCTAACATCCAAATGAAGTGAGTTAGACCAGCTTGTACTAACAGTACAGCTTCAGGCTGACTATTCCCAGACTTCCAGCACAGCATTTGTATGATAGTTGCGTTTTTGCCTCCTCCATGTAGGTGCCACTGAACTGCTGCTTCTAGCCCGGCGGACAGACTTGAGGCGGATTTCCTTGGACACCCCCGATTTTACAGATATCATTCTGCCCCTGGAGGACATCCGCCACGCCATCGCCATTGACTTCGACCCTCTGGAGGGATACATCTACTGGACTGATGATGAAGTCAGGGCCATCCGCCGCTCCTTCATCGATGGCTCAGGCAGTCAGTTTGTTGTTACATCGCAGATTGCGCATCCCGATGGTATCGCCGTGGACTGGGTCGCCCGGAACCTGTACTGGACGGACACTGGCACAGACCGCATTGAGGTCACAAGGCTTAATGGCACCATGAGGAAAATCCTGATCTCAGAAGACCTGGAAGAACCCAGAGCTATTGTGCTGGATCCCATGGTTGGGTGAGGAGCTGTTCATGAACATTTAAAGCATATTAATAATGTAAAGAATATGCCTTTGCATATCTGGATGCAGGGATGAGCTTCTGAACCTTCAGAATGGGAACACTGGGGTTCTTTGGAAGTCAAGGCTCTGAGACACAGGGACTGCCTCTCTATCTTGACCATGTGGGTGGTCATCTTATGTCTTTGTGTTTTATTTTCCCATGTTAACATGTTTGGGAACTGTGTGGATCTGTTTATTTGTTGTAGCTCATAGCACTGATTATGTTGGCTTACTGAGCAGACCCATAGAGGAGCTTTGTGTAAAAGGGCAGTGTGTTTGCATGTCTATGCTTTCTGAATGTTTCGAGTGGACTTAATTCTTAGAATCATAGAACGGTTTGGGTTGGAAAGGACCCCTAAAGGTCATCTAGTCCAACCCCCCCTGCAGTAAACAGGGACATCCTCAACTAGATCGGGTTGTCCAGAGCCCGATCAGGGTTCAACCTTGAATATCTGTAGGGATGGGGCCTCGGTCACCTCCTTGGGCAACTCATTCCACTAATTAGGTAAGGATGTATTAAAAGTGTACTCTTCCGCAGTATGGCCTTGGTTCAGAAGAGGCTGTGTGAATATTGAAGTCTGTATTGATAAGAGTTCTTAAGATTGTGTTTCCTTTGCAGGTACATGTATTGGACAGACTGGGGAGAAATCCCAAAGATTGAGAGGGCAGCATTAGATGGCTCAGACAGAACTGTGCTGGTGAACACCTCGCTTGGCTGGCCCAATGGACTGGCTTTGGATTATGCAGAAAGCAAGATATACTGGGGAGATGCCAAAACAGACAAAATAGAGGTTTGTAATTGCACCTGCATTTTGAATTCCATAGCTACTCCTTTTCTGGGTGTTCAAATTCTGATCTAGCCCAAAAGGGCAATGGGATGATGATTGAGTTGTGCTTTAAGAAGCAATTCAGTTTCTTTGCCTTTGGGCAAGACACTCAATACTGTTCCCTCATTTTTCTTTGAGTAAAATGGGAATTATATCCTTGTAGTAGTTCCCTCTTTTTAAGAATGTGTGATGAGATTTTCTTAGGTCATCACAGTGGGGGGAAGAGCCTTTTACTGGGGCTAATGTTTGTAGGTTAAAAAATTTCATCTTTTATTCCTTATGCTGCTCAGCTGGGAGGCCAGTAGAATATATTTTAAAGAACTAATATCATCTATGTTCCCACGAATCCTCTAATCTTTGCATCTCTCTTTTTATTAGGGTTACAGTGAGGAGATTTTCCTTTCTGCTGTATTCTGCTGAAACTTTTCATGGGGGGAGAAGGGGAAGTGCTGTTTCTCTTCTCTCACACATTGAATATGTTGCGTTTAGTTTGTTAGTTAGTTACCTGTTAGTCCAGATAACGTTTCTGGAACAAATTTGTCATGTATTGTCTCTGTCAGTCTTTGAAAAAATACTATTAGTAGTAAACTGAACAAATACTGAAGGCAGAAGTTTATCTGTGAGGAGGAGACTTGGCCACTACCTGGCATGATGGCACCATCTAACTTTGCTGTATCCTCACAGTTTTTCCTTTCTTTTAATGAATTCTACCTTTCCTTAGCAATTCCTTACCATTGCAAAGAATTTTCAGCACTTGACATAGTAGGCACAATGTCTTCTCTAACCTTAAGTAGTTGTTTTATTTATTTATAACTAAAAATAAGTTGAAGTTGTAGTTTTGTGCTGGAAGATCACATAACTGCTTACTCTCCTTCAGAGTTAGGCTAACTCCAGTCCTACAAGGTGGGTTGTTTTTGAAGCACTCTGGGGGGGAGCCTCAGGGAGAAGTTTTCTTCGCCCTGAAAACAAAATTTTTAGTCTATAATATATTCACCTAATGTTATATTAGCTCTGAGAAAAGAATGGGGGGAAGAGTCTTAGCTAAGCTTAGATATTTATTTATAAAAGATGGAACACTTTGGCCCTGATACGCCTCTGCTATGAGGATAGGCTGAGGGAACTGGGGTGGTTCAGCCTGGAGAAGAGAAGACTCTGGGAGAACCTCAGAACTGCCTTCCAATAGCTGAAGGGATCCTGGAGGAAGGCTGCAGAGGGATTTTTCCTGAGGGTGTTTAGAAACAGGACGAGGTGGAGTGGCTTGAAGCTGAGGGAGAACAGGGTTAGACTGGATCTTAGGAAGAAGTTATTCAGTGTGAGGTTGGTGAGGCTGAAATAGGCTGCCCAGAGAGGTTGTGGCTACCTCCTGCCTGGGGGTGTTGAAGGCCAGGCTGGATGAGGCCTTGAGCATCTGAGTCTAGTTGAGAGGCATCCCTACCCATGGTGGGAGGATTTGAGTAGATGATCTCTGAGGTCTCTTCCAACCTGAGCCATTCTGTGATACTGTTCTGCACTTGAGTGTGAGTGTATTTTGCAAAAGGAAAATTTGTTCTTTGCTCTCATGCTTGCCAAAACAGAGATATTTCGTCATGCACTTCAGTTTTACTTATACTCTGGTTTCATATTCATTAATAATAACCCTGTTCAGTGCTGGATAAGTTTGTGGTTAGAAATTTTTGTCCAGATTTGGCATGAGCTCACTGCTGCAGTTCTGTCAGCCTGGCTAGAACACATGACACGGTGTTTATGCCAACATTACAGTGTCTGTGGCAGGACAGACGATATCTGATCTGGCACAAAGTCTGCTGAGAACATTGCCATTTCATTGTTTTTAAACCAGAGAGAGCCAGCAGACTGAGTTTGCTCCAGGTTGTCATGTAGAATCTGTGCAGGCCATCAGAGAATTTGGATCATGTCTCTTCTTCAGAATTACTGGGGTTTTTTTTTTTTTTTTTTGTTGTGTTTTGGTTTGGGTTTTTTTGTTGGTGGGTTTGTTTTTGTTTTTTTTTCTTTTTTAATTCCTGTGAGGCTTCAAATATCAGAGTTGTGATTTTACTGCTGCTGCTTCGTATTAAAATTTTACATTTGTTGACTCTTAGCAATGTTCAGAAAATCCTGGGGGAAAAGTCCAACTAAAACCTTTAAAGCAACACAGATTAAATCTTTCCACAAGTTTTCTTTTAGTGTTTTGGATTTTGAGTTTCGCTGGGGGCCGGTTGTTGCTTGATTTGGTTTGCAGATGATGTTAATTTAGGGGTGTGAGACGGAGACCTATAAAATCAAGAAAATTATGTCTAAGGTGACCAGGGCTTCCTCCCCATGCATTTTTATTACAGAAGAAATTGGCATTTATAAATAATACTGGCAGATGGTGGGTGCAGAACAAACAAAAGCAGATGGTTCTTCAAACGCTGTGCCACTAAGTTGTGGAAATGGTTGTGGATGTTAAAAGTTTCCATGTGTTACTGGGAAGACTCAGTACATCTGTGGAAAAGAATTCCAGGGCAGTACACTAGAAGACAGAGCTGCCTTCTGAACCACAAATCACTGAACTGGAAGCTGCTGTAGAATGGAAAGTCTTGAAAAGCTTCAGTGTGTATTTGCTTTGCACACCTATACCCCAGTACCAGGGGTCAGTACTGGGACCAGTGCTGTTTAACATCTTTGTCAGCATCACAGACTCTGGGATGGAGACACTTTCAAAATTTGCAGGTGATACCAAGCTGTGGCCCAGTTGACATGCTGGAGAGAAGCAGTCCATCCTGAACAGGCTGGAAAGGTGGGGCCGAGCCAACCTCATGCAGTTCAACAAGGACAACTGCTGACTGGAGAAGGGCAAACATAACACCCATCTTTAAGAAGGGAAAAAAAGATGACCCAGGGAACTACAGACCAGTCAGTCTCACCTCTGTGCCTGGCAAGATCATGGAGCAGATCCTGCTGAAAGCTCTGCTAAGCCAAATGGAAAACAAAGCAGAGGTGATTGGTGGTAACCAGCATGGTTTCACCAAGGACAAATCTTGCCTGACAAATTTGATGGCTTTTTATGAAGAAGTCACAGTGACAGTGGACAAGGGAAGGGCAACTGATGGCATCTACCTGGACCTGAGTAAGGCATTTGACCCTGTCCCACATGACATCCTGGTCACCAAACTGGAAACACATGTGCTTGATGGGTGGAGCACTGCTGGATAAGGAATTTGCTGGATGGTTGCACACAGAGAGTGGTGATCAAGGGCACAATATCCACCTGGAAACCAGTGCCATGTGGCATCTCTCAAGGGTCAGTGCTGGGACCAGTGCTGTTTAACATCTTTGTCAGTGACATGGACAGAGGAATGGAGTGCACCCTC
>VWYK01080350.1:7922-20411 GCA_013399775.1 Semnornis frantzii | reverse complement strand
GGTTCTTGAATATCTCCAGAGAGAGAGACTCCACAGTCCCCCTGGGCAGCCTGTTCCAGTGCTCTGTCAACCTCACAGGGAAAAAAATTCCTCCTCAGGTTCACATGGAACCTCCCATGCCTCAGTTAAGGATAGAGCAAGAGGGGACGGCCTCAAAGTGCACCAGGGGAGTTTAGACTGGATAGAAGGAACAGTTTCCTGGCAGAAAGGTTGGTCAGACATGGCACAGGCTGCCCAGGCAGGTGGTGGAGTCGCCATACCTGGATGTGTTTAAAGGTCCTTTAGATGTGGTGCTTGGGGGCATGGTTTAGGGGTGAGGTTTGTAGAGTAGGGTCAAGGGTTGGACTTGATGATCCCAAGGGTCTTTTCCAACCAGAATGATTCCATGAACTCTCTTTCTACAGGCACTATCCCACACCTCTGCTCAACCTGCCATGTTTTTCTGCACCATCGCTTCTTCGCTTGGCGGGGGCCACTTGGAGCCAAGCTGCAGGAGTTCCACAGCTCCAGATGAAGGAGAAAATGACATTTTCTCTTTTGTTCTCTCTTCTGACTCTAAGAGTCCTTAATATTCCACTTGCCTTTTGTGACTCTGGCTAATCGCTGAGAGGATGCCTTCAAAGAGCTCTCCCCAGCATCTCGCAGATCTCTTTCAAGAGCAGTAATTGCTGATCGGGAGCCTGTCGCCCTGCCTGTGCGGTGGGGGTGATGCCTTTCATCTTCATTGCTTTGCAATTATGAGTGGTGAAGTTCATCTGCCATTTTATTGCCCTCTTCATTACATTTCTCTGCCATTTCTCAGCATCAGCATTAGATTGGGCTGCCTGAGTGATTCGGGGCCACGCAATCGAGCTCGCTGCTTCACTGCGCTCTTCCAGATGATTTCTGCAAGGGGACTGCTGGAGGTCCCTGGCCGGGTTCCTAGGAGACCTTGCTGAAAGTCCTCTCCACCACAGAGACAGGCTGTTCACATCAAATCCTTGCCTGCTGTCTTTAACCAGTGATTGATTCATCTGGAAGACCTCTCATTTAACCCAGGGCAGCTCTCTTGCCTCACCCACCTCTGCTTAGTGACCTTGCAGGAAGCCTTTAAACATCCCAACTACTGCACAGCAACCTCTCTGCTCAGAACCCCTCCCAAGAGCTCCTCTCATTGCATGGGTGTGGACAGACCTGTCCCAGCTCTGCTGCAGGCAGACCAGGCTCAGGCCAGGGGCCACTGCACACAGAACAGAGTTGTTTGGGGACAACTTCAGCCCTGCCAGGACTTAATGCTCACTTTGCCTTCCTCCTGGATCATTTAATGCTGAAGGCTTTGCAGGGCTCTGTCCCATGAGCTAAGTGGCCTGGAAATTCAGGGAATGGGTGCTGGGATCCCAGGGCTCTGTGACAGAACTTCAGCCTGACCAAAGAGGAGCTGGGGTGGCCAGGATGGATGTTCCTTCTTTAACAGTTTCCAGGAACAAGAGACCAAGTATAGCATAGAATCATGGAATTGTCTCTGAGGCCTCTGAGACATTGAGTCCAACCATTAACCCAGCACTGCAGATCACCACTGAGTCCTGTCCCTCAGCACCACTTTCATGTGGCTTTAGAAAATCCAACTATTGCACAGCAACCTCCCTGCTCAAAACCAGGGATGGGGTCTCCACCACTGACCTGGGCAGCCTGTTCCAGGGCTTGATGACCATTTCAATGAAGAAATTGCTCCTCATGTCCAACCTAAACCTCCTCTGGGACAGTTGAGGCTGTTTCATCTCATTCTATTGCTTGTTCCTTGGGAGAAGTAACCAACCCACGCCTGCTTCCAACCTCTTTTCAGGGGGTTGTAATGAGCAAGATCTCACCTCAGCCTCCTTTTCTCCAGATTAAATGACCCCAGCTCCCTCATCTGCTCCTTGCAAGATCCTCCAGACCCTTTCCTAGTTTTGTTGCCTTTGTCTGGACATGTTCCAGCATCTCAATGTCTTTCTTGTAGTAAGGGACCCAAAACTGAACCCAGCATCCAAGATGCAGCCTCACCAGGGCTGAGTACAGAGGGACAATCCCTGCCCTGGTCCTGTTGGCCACTTGATTGCTGATACAGGTCACAAGGTAGAGGAGAGTAGAGGAGGCTTTGGAGGAGCACCTTGGTCTTGACAAAAGCTCTGCCAATAGCACCCACTCATTTGGCCAACACCCTGCTGAGGTCAGACAGCTGGGAGGAAAGTGGCGGGCCGAGGGCCTTTTTATCCCAATTTTTCTCTCTTCTTGAGTGAGGAGCTTGACAGGAATCTGTTTAAAGTAAACAGAGGCATCCCCGGGGGCAGGCTGGTCAGCAGTTCTGCAGAGCTGGCAGAATCTGCTGAGGTTGGTGCTGCCGAGGACAGGCAGGATGAAGCGTGGGATAGTTAGCTGGGCTCTCCCAGCATCCATAGGATGTTAGTTTTTGGACTTCATCAATAAGGTTCTTCTCCTGCAGCTCCCAAAGATGTTTACGAAAGAGATACAGGAAGGGAGGAAGATCAAACCTGCTTTTGCAAGGCCTTTCTGGCTTTATCTGTGGTTTATGAGGTGCCCAGACCTTGGCGGCTCTGTTTTAACTTGTTTTGATCTGGCTGTGCTTTATGACTATCATTCTGAAATGTTTTGACAGGAGCGAGCCTCATCCGTCTGGGCTCCTCCACATCTACCCATCACAGGGAGCTTCGGGGCCTTGGTCCCCAGGAACATGCTCTGACAGCCCCAGTTCCCCCCCACCCCCACCCCAGACCAGGCTAAATGCAGAGGGAGCTGTGGAGGAGATGATGTCGGTCCTGGTGATGCTGCCACCTGGGGCAGTTTTGGTCAGGGAGGACTTGATTTTCTTGTGCCACTTCTATTCACCTCCTTGTTGGTGCAGAAGAGCTGGAGGGGTATTAGGCTGGGGCCAAATATCTGCATTTAGGTCAATTAATGTTTTCTTCTCATTTGAGCTGAGACTGACTGGAGTTAACTGGACTGAGTGACATGGTGGTACCACTGAAGGGTCCTGGGTGTGCTGGGTGCAAGGGCTGCATGTTAGGGGTGAGCCCACCTTGGGTGCTGGACACCCTGGAAACTTCTCTGCCTAGAGGTTGTTGTACCAGAGGTGAATTTTCCTGCTCTAACCCAAGATTTGGCAGCTTTGGTCTCCATGGTGCTTGTTAGTGCACTCTCCAATGCTGGTTTTCCAACAGATATTTGTGCTTTCAGGTTGAGGTTTTTTTCCTCCCTCCAAATTGTCTTTTGTTTGCACACATTTCACAGGATTTTTTATTTTATTTTTTTTTTTCCAGTTAAGAAATGTCCAGCTGCAAACCACATTTCTGGGAGGAAAAATTCATTGTGTTTGCAGAAAAAAAAAAAATATAAAAAAAGAACATTTCAATAAATCTTTCTGGTTTTTATTCCATCCTTTGGCAGACAATACTCCAAACTGGCATCAGAGCTGCTGGTTGCCTTTGGAGAGAGGCCACAGTTGCTCACCAGTTACCCATTCTCCAGGGCAGTGGGTGAGCTGGGATGAGTCAGCCGAGGCCAAGAGAGCTGTGGGGAGATGCCAGTGGTTCCTGGGGACTGGTGAGGTCGTGTTAGCAGTGGAGACCTTCCCCATGTTTTCTTCACAGCCACCAAAGCAGAGCCAGCACAGCACAAAACCCCCACAGCAGAGAGAGTTGCCTGTCTGCAGTGCAGCTGGGTGCTGCACACATGAGCAGTGGAGTGAATCCTCATGAGAGTTGGAGTGAATCCTTGTGGGAGTTGAATCAGGGAATGGTGGAATCATTTTGTTAGAAGGGATCTTTAAGATCATTGAGTCCATCCAACCATTAACCCAGCACTGTCAGGTCACCACTATACTATGTCCCCCAGCACCATGTCTACATGACTTTTAAATCCCTTCAGTGAGGGAGACTCCATCACCGCCCTGAGCAGCCTGTTCCAGGGATTTGAAAGCCTTTTGGGGAAAAAATTGTTCCTCATGTTCAACTTAAACCTCCCCTGGAGCAAGTTGAGGCTGTTTCCTCTTGTACTGTTTGTTCCTTGGGAAATGAGACACATTCCCTCCTTGCTCCAACCTCCTTTCAGGGAGCTGTAGAGAGCAATAAGGTCTCCCCTCAGCCTCCTTTTCCCCAGGCTAACCAACCCCAGCTCCCTCAGTTGCTCCTCACCAGCCCTGTTTTCCAGCCCCTTCACCAGCTTCTTTGCCCATTGGAAATGCTCCAGCAGGCCTCCAAGTTCAGAGGATGGGCTTTGCACGGGCTGGAGCCACAGGGCTCATCCCATTTACCCATCAACAAAGCTCCTTCACCACAGTGGCCAACACCTCAGCACTGCACAGAGGGGTGGCAGGACCCATGCTGGGGGTGGGTGGAGACCAAGCTGTTGAGAGACTGTGGTGGTTTGAGTGTTGAGAAGTGTAAACTGAACTTCTAATATTGTAAATATTGGTTTAGATCTGACAGATAGTTCTCAGCAAAACCCTGAGTAAATTAGGCAGGGGTGGGTTGTGCTGGTTTGAGGATGATTGGAATATTTTAATGAAAAAAAATTAGATTATAGGCTGTGCAAAGCAAACAATGGTGTTGTCTGCTTCACTCATAGGCTTGCTGAGATGGATAAAAACAAGGACACAAACACAGATAAGGGAGAGAGCCTCTCTCTGTGGGACTCTGTGTGTCTTCTCCCTGGGCTTCTGCTCTTAACCCAACTCATCATTATGCACTCCCCTTGCTGATCATCCAAACTCATCTGGCATATAAGGCAGACCCTGGGATAAGAGGGGTGGAAAGAAGATGGAAGGGTGGTCGGGAGCTTCTCCTGGGAGCTCTGATTTCTGGAAGAGGGATTGTGTTTCCATATTACCTTTAACTTGTCTATTTCTGTCTATAGTTGTATATATATTGTAATATATTGTAAATATCTGCTCGTAGATTGTGCTAAGCTGTAAACAGAGCTTCATTCCTTAACTTCCAGCCGGCTGAGTCTAGTCTGGGTGATTTTCATAGAGTGGGGGGGTGGGTAACTCCCAAACCATCACAGGGACAGAAGCTGAGTCAAGCGAGGGCTGCAGGTACCAAGGAGAGGGCAGGATCCAGCCGTAGGTGCTTGGTATCCCATTACTAGGAAGCCGGCACTGTCTCCTCCGGCTCCAGAGCCTGCTCCCCGGTGATGAGGGAAGCGCTGCCGTTCGGAGCTGGCTGTTTTGTGTTCTTTCGGCGAGCTCCTGCGCTCCCACCCCGCTGCGCTGCGAGCCCTGCCAGCGGCGTGCGCGGAGGGTGATTAGCAGATGAGTGGGAAATTGCCTCCTGCTAATTAACGCAGATTTTCCCTCCCCTTGCCCCTCCAACCCTCTGCCCACGCAGCCTCGTTGGGAGGACGTCCGGCTCCGTGGCGTGGGGTTGGCAGGGACCTTTCGGCATCGCTGCCGGGGTGCTGCGAGTGGCTGCGGTGGGTTGGAGAGCTGCAGCCCCACACGGGGCACGGTGGGAAGAAGCTGTTCAGGCAGTGAGTTGTGGCTGCTGTTTACATCTCAGTGGGTGTTTTCCTCATTACAGTGCGGTGGGAAGAGGTTACTAATCCTGCCTCGGTGTTTGTTGCTGCTGGGGTAGAAGCAGCAGCCCTTTGTCTGGAAGAATCAGAGAATCACACTGATTGTTTTGGTTGGAAGAGACCTTTAAGATCAACAAGCCCAAACATTAACCCAGCGCTGCCAGGTCACCACTAAACCATGTCCCTCAGCACCACATCTACAGGACTTTTAAACCTCTCCGAGGATGGGGACTCCACCACTGCCCTGGGCAGCCTGTTCAGGGGCTTGACAACCCTTTTGGGGAAGAAATTGCTCCTCTTGTCCTCCCTGGTGCAACCTGAGGCCAATTCCTCTCATGCTGATGCCTGCTCCTTAGGAGAAGAGACCGACCCCCAATGTGGCTCCAACCTCCTTTCAGGGTATTGTAGAGAGTCAGAAAGTCTCCCCTCAGCCTCCTTTTCTCCCAATTAAACACCTCCAGTTCCCTCAGCTGCTCCTCACAAAACTTGGGACAAAACTCTAGATCCATCAGCATCTTTCTTGTCCTTCTCTGGACATGTTCCAGCACTTCAATATCCCTGAAGGCTTGGCAGAATGGGCTTTCTCTGTGCTGATGAGGATGCTTGGATCTGGCTGTGTCCATATCCAGTGGTACAAATGTTTCCTGCTTGGGCAGAGGGAGGCTGGGGAAGGAGACCTCCACCAATCCCCTGTCCTGTTCCCTGAGCTCTGTGCTGCTTCTCCCTTTCTGCAGACCCCTTTGAACTGTCTGGCCTTGAAGTTGGCTGCCTCATGCGTGAAGCTGAATGTCACTTTATGGGCAAACCCCTGTTTCTGCCTGTCATTTGGGTTTCTGGGCCAGTATCTCTCAGGACCCCTCAATCTCCTGCATCCTGCTTCAACATTGCTCCTCCACAGCAGTAGCTGCAGGTACAGTTACAGAGTAATTTTCATCTGCCTCACAGATATAGTTCCTTTTGATCTGTTGTGTCCTTGGAAAAGAAAAAAATCCACCTCCCTCTTCCTCTTTATTTTGTTTGAAGCATTATTATCAGAGCTGCAGCACCTTTTGTCAAAGAGGTGTGAGGTCAGGGTAGTGGGGCTATGCCCCTTGCCAGCCATCCACCCCCAGAACAAAAGGCCTGGGGGTTCCTGGCAGGGTAGAAGGGCTTGGACTGGAGACAACAAGAACCCCCCCACGCCCCTCACACAGCCAGGCAGCCCACTGCCTTCCCACTGCCTTCCAGGCAGGGCTTATCTGAGCTGGACATGCTTTGGAGGCACTGCTGAAACTGATGCTGCTCACTGAACTCCTTAATTGCTTTTAGTTGTAGAGTTATTAAGGAACAAGATTTAAATACTGTCGGGAGGGAAGGATCAATATAAATGAGCTGAAGGAGCAGAGGAGGTTCCCATAGTGCCAAGAAGAGTCTGAGCAGCAGCAGCAAATGATGGTGAGGAGTCTCCAGCAAAGGCTCATCGTGCTGCTCCCCTGGTGCTGCCTCTCAGAGCCTTCCAGATTCCCTATTTTTCCTCCAGATCTGCTTTGTGTTTAAGTGTTACTCCGGGGGCTGCCCATGAATAGTCATGCAAGAGCTGCCCGTGCTTGTGAGCTGCCTGGGCTTCTGCTGCTTCCCACAGGTATCCCCCAAAATGAGTTTCCTGGCAGAAAGGAGATGAGAAAAAGCACAGGATTTTCCTTGAATATTCCTTATTATTCACAGAGGGCTTGTAGCCACTAGTTAGTGCTTGTGCTGAAGATCTGATAGGAACAGCAGCACTTGCCCAATTATGGAATGGAAAAGATACAGGGGACGGTTGGCAGCCAACTGGAACCAGCCCCTGCAGTTTGAATGGCAGAGCCAGGCTGGGGGAAAGGGCTGCCAGGCACAGGGCAGGGACTGGTGTGAGTGCAGTCATGTAACCAGCAGTGTATCCTCATGGCCAAGAAGGCAAATGGTCTGTTGGGGTGTGTTAAGTAGAGTGTGACCAGCAGGTTGAGGGAGGTTCTTCTCCTGCTTTACCTTGCCGTGCTGAAGCCACATCTGGTACTGGGTTCAGTTTGCAGCTCCCGAGTTCAAAAGAGACAGGAAACTCCTGGAGAGAGTCCAGCAGAGGGTACAAAGATGCTGAAGGGCCTGGAGCATCTCTGTGAGGAGGAAAGGCTAAGAGCCCTGGGGCAGTTCAGCCTGGAGAAGAGCAGTTTGAGAAGGGATCTGCTCAATGCTGATCAACAGCTAAAGGCTGGGGTCTAAAGAATGTGGTCACTCTTTTTCAGTGGTGCCCAGCAGCAGGACAAGGGGCAATGGGCACAAACCTCAACTCAGGAAATTCCATCTGACCATGAGAAAAAATTTCTTTCTTGTGAGGGTGCCAGAGGCCAGAGAGGTTGTGGAGTCTCCTCCTCTGGAGAGATTCCAAACCTGCCTGGACATTGTGATCCTCTTTAGTGGGAAGCTAGATTGGATGATGTCCAGAGGTCACTTCTAACCCTTACCCTGATGAGATTTTTGTGTTTCTTTGTGAGTGTATTAAAAAATAAATAAAATCATGATTATCTGAGGGAAATTCAAAAGCAGGAAGAAGACAAAATCCTCCAGAAAACTTCTCTTGATCACACCTTGGTGTGCTCGGAGGGTCAGAGAATATGGTATGAACTATGGGTGTGCCCTGAGTGATGGAGGAGGATCATAAGAGTCACACTAAGCAAACATGCTGAAAAGGGCATCAGAAGGACTCCCTATTTCCCCAGAGTGCTAATTTGGGTCATGGCTGGGGCTTTTTTGTAAGGAGGGTGCTGCAAAACCCAGCATGAGCCCCTTGCTGTTTGCTCAGTTGTGTCTGGATGATGGGGGCTTGCTGCTGAGAGGACAGATTTAACCAGGGCTGGGAATGCCTCTCCAAAATTGTCTATTCCAGCTGAAATGCATGTGGTAGAATAGACATTTCCCAGACTGAGGTGTCTGGAAGTTGCTCTGGAGCTATTTCAGGGATCAGATGGACACAGGGCAGTTGGCTGTGTGTTTCTGCCCACTGGTCCTGCCTGTCATCCCATTTCTGTGGCACACTTGATTAAATTGAATGAGCTCTGTTGTTTTTTGTTTTTTTCCCACTGGAAATGCAGGAAAAATATGGCTAAAAGAGGAGGGAAACAGGGTGGAAATAGGAGAATGGGGGGCTTGCAGGGCAGGAGCTCCCACACTGTAAGTGTCTCTCCCATTTAGGAACCAAGTGCTCTGGGCTCAGGCTGAACCACAAACTGCTCGACCTGATCTCAGAAACACTGCCTGTGATTGAAGCTGGGGAAAAACACCGCAGCAGCAAAGAGCTGAGATCCCTCCGGGAGAAACTTCCCCCCTCCCTCAGATATCAACAGCGCTGCTGTTTGATAAGATTCACTTTTCGTTTCCTGCATCACCCCAGCCAAATCTCCTCTATCCCCGGCGCGGCGGTGGTGGGGCAGATGCGGCACCTCACGGTACCCCAAACAGCTTAGAGCTGTGGTGCAAGGGCTCAGGGGGAGCTGAGCACCCAGCGGGGGTAGCGTGGGGCATCTCTAGGCTCGCAGCAAGGTGCCGGTGGTGGGAACGGCTGCTGGAGGCTGGCGGGGAAGAGGCTCCTCTACCTGCCCTAGCTGCAGCTCGTTAAGCGGCTGGCTGGAGGCGAGACAGCCAGATCGCTCGATAAGGATGTAAAGCGAAGCAGAGGGTAGGTACAGTAATCTTCACAACTTCCCACCGGGGTGTTAGCGTCGAGGTTGTAAATACACCAAAATCAAAGACTCATAAAGCATGCAAATTGCTTGGTGTGTGTTTGTCTGTCTCCTTCCCAGGGCTTTGCCCCTCACCCCCTTCCTCTCGATTTCTATCTTTCCATCTCTTCTCTTTCCATGATCTCTTCCCCGCTCCTGATGAGCCTGTTAGGGCGAGGGAGGGAGCCTTTTAAAAAGGCATTTTTGTGGTTCTGGGCAACGAGTCAAAAAAAGGAAAAAAAAAAAAAATCTGCTTTTTTCCCCTGCCATTCTTCCCCTCTCCCCGTTCCAGACTCAGGGACACGTCACCCCAAACCTACACAGCCATCAAAATAAACATTAATTAAGATATTTTCAGTGATGTTCTCTGTCACAAATTACCAGCTCCACAAAAGAAATGCTGCTGTGCAACTGCTCATGATGTCAGCTAATCCCCGTTGCGATTGCAGAGATAAGGCATCATTCCTCCCCTTCCCTTTTGGCCCCGTCCTGCTCCCTGTTGGAAGCTGACATCTCAGAGTGCCAGGAGAAGCCTCATCAGCACCGTGGGCACCCTGCCTGCAGGGGTACAACCTGAGGCTCTGCGCGGAGCGATGGGGTGGGCAGGGAGCACGGCACCAGGATCTGCTGACATGGGAGAGCTTCAGGGCCTGGGTGCCCTGGGGAAACTGGGAGCCTCTCCTGATGGTGGGAATGGGCTGTGGGGTCCAGAAATGGCCAGTGTGCAGAGATGCAGAGGTGCAGGGTTGAAATGCAGGAGTTCAGAGTGCAGAGTTGCTGGGATGCAGAGATGGAAGGACGTAGGGGTGCAGAGGTGCAAGATGCAAGAATCCAAGGATGTGGGGTACTGTGATGCAGGAATGCAAGGATGCAGGAGTGCAGGACAGAGTGGAGTAGGGATGCAGGGATGGGGACACGAGGGTGCAAGGGTACAGGGATGCAGGGGTACAGAGATGCATGATAAAGAGATGTCAGGATGCAAGGATGCAAGAATGCAGGGATGGAACTGCAGGGGTGCAGGTTTGCAGGGATACAGGGATGCAGGAGTGCAGGGATACAGGGATGCAGGAGTGCAGAGATGCAGGAACACAGGGATGCAGAGATTCAGGGATACAGTGGCAAGGAGGTGCAGCTCGCTGAAGCTCACTGGCCCAGGGCAGTGGAGCTGCCTGGGGAGGCAGCGTGGGCAGCACGGGACGGCTGGCAGCGAGCCGGGGCTGGCAGGGCAGGGTGGGGAAGCAGGAAAGGGAGCCCCGCTCCTCTCCTCCTCCCCTCGGGGAGAGCTGTGGCTCTCGGCAGGAGGGTTGGGAGTACACACGGACTCTCTGGAGCCTCCCATGTAAATCCTGGCAGGACTCAGCCAGCTCTTAGCTCATTCACGTGAGATCACCAGCATGGTAGGGGAACTGCACGGGTAGATACCTGCTGAGATTTCTGTGGCGACCCTGCCCCGCGGGGATGCCCACAAGTGGGGAGCTGGGAGGAGAGTTCAGTTCATCCAGCCCTTCTCCCTCCGGGACCCGCCTGCAGCAGTACCATGGCTGTGTTCATGCACACCTGTCCCTCAACCTTGCCCTGCTAGCTCAGAAACCCACTCTCATGCTGAAACACAGGCTCTGGCCCTGCAGATGGCAAGTCTGACTCTGAGGATGGAACGTCTGATGCAGGAGACAGTAGCTCTGACACTGAGAATGCACGTCTGACACTGGGGACAGTAGATCTGACCTTGGGGATGGATGCTCTGACACTGGGAACAGCAGATCTGACACTGGGAACAACAGATTTAGTCCTGGGGATGGAAGTTCTGATCCTGGGGATGGTAGATCTGACAACTGCAGACAGCAGATCTGACTCTGGGGACGTCAGATTTCACCCTGAGGACACCAAAGCTTGTATTTGCTGCCCTGGCCATGGCCATGGCATGTGGGAGAGCAGCCCTGGGAGCAGCTGTGGTGCCATGCCCCGGGCAGCTCCGCTGGCAGCTGTGTGCCCTAGTGTGAAGCATGGCCTCAGGCTCCCAGAAGTTTCCCCTTGGGTAGGATATGGCCCGAGGTCACCTTCTGTTCTTCTGCCACCCTCAATCATTTTTCCTTTGGTGTTCAAACCTTGTGGGATATTTGCATGCAGTTGTGACTTCCCTTAGCCGCTACTGCTCCAAAGAAAACAGATCCATGTGTTTTAAAATCTCGGCTTACATACCATTCCTCCAGCTCCTGCTCCTTTTTCTGGAGGTTTTTCCTTCTTTTGGTGGATCAGTGACCTGCAAATGCACTTTAGCTTTTCCCTGGGAGAGGTAGATGAGAAGAGCTCCAGCATAGCTGCATATTAAACCCGACCTGCTGCCGCTGCTGTCCCCAGCAGCCGCTGCTGAGCTCTCCCCCCCTCCTCGACAAGTTTTTAATCACACACCCCAGATAGATCCGATTAGAGGGTTTGGGATTTTTTTAATTTTTTTTTTTTTCATCCCTCTAACAAAATCATTAAGTTTCCTGTGCATATTTCTGGCCATTTAGACTCCTTTCATGTCTCTCTCTCTCTCCGCCTGTGGAAGCGTGCCCGGCCCCGCACACGGGGGCATCGGCAGGAATTGCATGGACAAGCTGCTTATCTTCTCTGCCAGGTCATTAACATGCTGTTTGTGCCTTCTGCCAGGTCATTAAGGAAGATGTTAACGAATGACCTCTGCAATACCCCCGTCACATACTCCCAGCTCCACCTCCTGCCTCCTCCAGCAAGCTCTGCACAAGTGCTCCCATATATAAATATATATATATGTGTGTGTGTGTGTGTGTGCATGTGTATGTGTATATATCTGTATGTATATATATGTGTGTGTGTGTGTGTATGTGCAGTTCTGGAGCCCCCAGAACAGGATGGACATTGAGGTGTTGGAGTGAGTCCAGAGGAGGCCACAAAGATGCTGAGAGGGCTGCAGTAGCTCTGCTATGAGGACAGGCTGAGAGAGTTGGGGTTCTGCAGCCTGGAGAAGAGAAGGCTTCCAGGAGACCTTGGAGTAGCCTTGCAGGATCTGAAGGGGGCTACAGGAAGGCTGGGGAGGGACTATTGACAAGGTTTTGCAATGACAGGAAAAGAGGCAATGAGTTTAAACTGGAGATTGAAAGTGGATGTTAGGAGGAAGTTGTTTGCAGTGAGGATGGTGAGACACTGGCACAGGTTGCCCGGGGAGGTTGTGGCTGCTCCCTCTCTG